>SKCR01024382.1:0-252559 GCA_019454045.1 Zanthoxylum bungeanum | reverse complement strand
CCCACTCATAACATCCCAAAGAACCTGGACACCTAAAGGCCATTTTATGTATATCGTTTTCAGCGATGTAGATATGGTTATAACTGTTGGGGTTTTGGGCATTGAGGCGCAGCGGAAGCGCGGGTCCGGGCGATATCGTATTTTAAAACTTTTTCAAAATACCGAATAAATTATTCAATATCTAATATGAATAATTTATTCATATTTCGCCTAAACCTATTTATTCAACATCATATATTAACATAAATATAGTTGAAAACTCGCGAAACTTTTACAAAAACTGATTTTCCGCAAAATTGCCTAAAACTCGTTTTTGACCGAACCGACTACCCGACACTTATGGAAATGCCCAGGTCAGCTCCAATAGTGTCAGGGCAGTTCACGGACTGCCCGAAAAGTGACGGAATCACTGTTTTCACAGCCGTCACTCGGTTGGCTCAAAATCCACCCGGTAACGCCGTTTTTGGCCGTTTTCGCTTATTTCAAGTTAGAAACACTTTCCGGAAATTGTGCCAACTCCAAAACAAATACAATACATTCATATGACATCAAAATCATCACATAATTTCCATCTTTGGTAGATCTGATCTGCAAACAGAAATTACCAATTTTCAAGCTTTTAATCCAAAATTTCAAGATTAATCAAATTAATCAACACACCAAATCAAGTAACAACACAAATGAATCACTCTAGAACAATTCTAGGCATAATAAGAGTGGATATTACACTCTATAATGGAAAAAAATCTTTCCTACAACAATTGATTAAATTGGACAATTATTACACTAATTATTTCCAAAACTACTTCACACATGCCTTACACTTCCAATTCTATCAACCATCAACAAAAGCCCCAATTTTTCAGAAATTAAAGAACCCTAGATCATATCTAGCAACTCAAGAAATAATAAAATAAATTTCTAAGCCAAGGGATTTAATGAATTACCTTTAATCCACTTGATTCCAAAGTTTTTTTTTCTTGATTTTTCTTTAATTCTTCATGGATTTTTGAAAACAATTTCCAAACCCATTTTTGGAGTGCTTCACTTCAATGGTGGCTTCAAGTGATGAAGAAAATAAATTTTCTCTCACTTTATATATAAAAAAACGAAATTGAAGGCTATGGGCATTTTTGTCCTTTAAAAAATTTATCAAATAAATTAATATATATACTTTATATAAGCAAATCAAATTTTCACACATATAAAGTATAATTATTACATGCCAAATATTCCTATTAAATCTCACCAAATATCAATCATTTAATGATAAAGATTAAAACTTTTAATTATTTAATTATTTAACAATTAAATAACTAAATAATTAATTAACAACCATTTATGTATTTTTATTTACATTAAATAATAAATACATATATTTATGGCATGTGTCAAAATCTCATTTGACGAATAATTAATGTGTATCTAATCGTATTATGTATCAAATACAAATACACAATAATTATTTGCGGACAAAATCCCTTAATTGCATGTGTTGTCGTTTAACGATTAAACAATCTGAATTAACTCATTTAATCTGGTGAAATATTATGAATAATTCGTATTATTCATATAGAGTTGCCCAAGTGCTCAACGAGTACACTTCATATTGCGGGACTCTCTAAGTTTAGGTTTATCCGTCAGGAAATCAAATTTTGTATCCATAATCCACCCACTCATGGATTATGACGACCACAAATAATCTCGCTAAACTATACAAGCTGAGGTCATAGCATACATATAATCCCTCCGTCACAGGCCATCCATATTATACCTGGGATATAGATCAGAACGTCAAATCTGTTCGGTATAAAGCAGTCGACTTTCAATTTACGATCTCTAAATAACACTCGGAACTATTTTCTGACGTTATACCACGGCCATGGATTTACTAGATCGTAAACACGTGCTGGATGCCTATGCCCTGTATACAGGACCGACTGATCCTATCTTGATACGCATTGGATATCATGAGCATCAGTCCACACCCAACGAACAGGCGGAGGTCTGATCATGAATAGATCATTGACGTGACTACCATCAAAGTGTGGAGGATAACTCATATATCCCACTGTGGTATCTCAAGTCTAAGGACCACTATGCTCGCTCAACTCGAGAAGGTTCATATTGACGTTGGTGTACCATCTATTAGGAAACCTTCAGTGAGTCGTTCAGTGTCTTATCAAATAAACACCTACATGTCTAATCGAGCTCCCTAGACTCATGGTTCACTGGGATAAACCATCGGATCAAGTCACGATATACGACATGAACTGGTCTCAACAATTTTACTAACCGACCCGTGTTAGCAAATCTTGACCAGGAACTTTATTTAAGGATATACATCTTATGGTGCACTTCCCAATGTCAATTACAAACTACGTTGTAACTGCGCACTATATCGTAAATCCTAGGGTCTTTGTCTAATATACACGTATCACTGAACCAGATTTAGTTTCGATCTAATCATAATCAGATATCTAATCATGATTAGATCAAATAAGCGTATAAAAGACAAGGGTGCTACCACTAAAATTAGTAATATTATGGAAAATAAAACTGTTCGTATTTATGAATCGAACATAAATAAGATCCGGATTGGCACTCTGAGCACCAACCCTAACAATTTCTCCCACTTGCTCCAGTGCTAATCCTCAGTATCATATACACCTCTCAATGTGTATCACATACTGTGGTCCTCAAGATCTCACATTGCACTCAAAAGGTAGGCAACGACCAATAAGCCTGCTGTACAAATCGAGTCTGTCCAACAAACCCAATCGTTTTCCTTAACCAGCATCATTCATATTTTGTAGAATCCAAATTCCACATCAATATGACTCAGACGCTATATCATTTTGGTGTTGTAGCTACCGAGTTGTCTAATGTATTTATAGATCAAATCCAAATACTATAAGACAACCACCTGCTGAGTTGTCTAAGTATATATGGATCAAATCCAAAATACTATAAGACAACCACAAGCACAAAACTAATATCAACACTTCTAATCAATGAGGTCACTATGCAGACTTCATAAGTTGCAACTGATTCCACTAATTCAGTAGAATCAACGGTGACACTCCCACTGGGTCTTTTCTGACTTTATATGACATAGACTATCTAATGTCATAATTAGGATCAAAACTAATCTGACACCTTATGGTTGCAGACTAAATTCTCCATGAATAAGAAACATGTTCTTAATATCTCAAAGATCACAAAGAACATGTTTCAAGATCCATCTTATGGTCTGTAGCATATCAAAATAACTCGTAACAATTACGGTTAAATAGATATCTTTAATCGCACACAATATAAAATCCATCACACCATCATCCTATGATGCACAAGATTGAGTAGACATTCTAATCAATCTATCTTTCGACAAAGGTATCATCCTCTACGAAAGATGAATACTATATATATAAAAGACACATTAACAGTCAAACAGTTATAGTAACTGTCATACAGATAGTCTTATTGTGTCATTTATTAGATCATATCTAATATGCGACTAATGGGAATATCTCACAAGTCTCTTAGTTTTATATCTTATATAAAACTTTATATCAAATATAATAGTGACTGCTCCCACTGCTTACACGGAGAAAAGAAGACTTAGGATATATAATGCTAGAAAGAAATCTGTATGCTCCTACTGACCCTACTGAGAAATACGTATTCTCTATACTTCGATAAAACCAGACAATCTGAGTGATATCAAAAACAGAGAACACAGATTTCCGGAGAGCTTATCTGAGTCTATAATAGGCTCTATAAGCGAGTATATCAAATTGTAATCTTAGCAGAACACAAACTCTAGGGCCATTCTAGAATGAACTCTTCAAACAAAAAAATCACAATGAATCTCTCATTCGAAGAAATCACTCAAGAACGCCACTTTACAATCTTTAGCCAAAACCATGGTTTAATATCAAGATTAACCAACAGGTTATTAATTGTCCAATCAGTGCGACTAGAGACAGGTTTCCTCAGAATCGACAATAGATTACTGAGTATAACCTTTCTCACTGTCATACTATAAATGTCAAACCTTTATCGAGCTCACTTCGCTTTTACTGCACAGACAATTTGCACATTTTATGAACTATTCATAACGGAAGCCTAATCAAGTTCTAAACTTGATCGTAGTAAGCTATGAACAATCTTAAATCTATGGTTCAATGTTAAGTTCCGGAATCGATATCAAATATCGATCCCATTATAAGTAATAGGATAATTTTATTCGATAAGAAAACATCAGAACCATTAAGTATCATATACTTTGTAAAAGATTCTGACATCCTATTGTACTTATACGAAAGTTATCCAAGGGTCATTTCATCTCATTAACTATGTAGTTCCATCACAGTTTATCACTTTCACATTTGACTTCACTAAGTCAAGTCATTTCTACAATCGTCAACATCCAATGTCAATCACTAAGTAACAAAACAATTTTATTACTCGGGATCGTAGAAAAGATATTCTATCAAATAGAATACAATATTCCATTACATAGAATAAACGATAAACCTTTCACTCGTACATCCAAGGCACAAGTACTTTCAATTATATAACAGTTATACAAAAGAAAGTCTCGAATCCCAAACTTTTCAAGATTCGGATTTTCTACTATACACATCATATAAGTAATTGTAGAAACTAATGGAACAGTAAATTAAAGGGACGAAATAACGTTACTAGAGCATAACCCCAAGAGTATTGAAAACTAATTCGGTAACTATCAATAACAACGAATCAAATCATATAAGATCCATTAACTCCCACTAACCAATTCCATCACAATGGAATCGCGGAAGTTTAATATTGAGTAAGAATCAAATTCATTTAAATAACTTTAGAACTAATTGCCATAAATTCATGTGTTTGATCATATCAAATATCTTCGAACAATTCAAAGACGCGCAATGAATTTTATAGTTTTTTCAACACTTCAAATAGAATATCTTTGAACCATTCAAAATATTCTATTCGCGTTTCATTAGAGACATAATGAAAATCCTTGAACAATTCAAGACGTTCAACATGTTCTCTACTAGAAACACGTAACTAAGTCATGAAAAATCATTAAGTAAGTTACGGAGCATAGAAAACTATCTAAGGTAATTATTAATTCATCAAACTACACACATTTAATGTATTAGTTTAATAAATCGGTGGTCCAATAACGATCATTGGTTAAATGAGATTTAATTACAACCTGAATACAATATTCATTACATAGATAAAGATGTGTGGTGTGATCTCGTATCAGACCATAATTTACCATACGGAACAAGCATCTAATGCTTCTGTGATAAAAACTCATAAAGCACAGTTCTAAGTCATTTAGTTAACCGAATATTTTTCTTTATGTTTATCTTTTCATTAATGACACAACTAGTCATCTTAAAATATGTAACAGTTGTTTATACAAGACAAGTAACTATCCAATAGTCGCAAATTCTGATATCAAATATCAAAACAGTTATTGAACATGATTTTAAATAACTAGACGGGAGATCCGGTATCCAATACCTATAATTGTCGTATTGTAAGAATCAAAATTCTCCATACACAACTATATGCATCTCCTTTCTTAAACTTTATAATTTGCATCCAATTATTCATAACGATTGTAAATAATTGATTAGCAAACTGTGTCAGACACGTGACTTCTAAAAGTCGCTAAAGCCAAGAAACATCATTAAAAGATAAACATATACTAAAGGGATTTTCTTAATGCCAGTCAAGAATACCAAGACATGAACTGATTCGTGTCAATTCTTACTACACAAGAAACAATTCTTTCTAGACAATTATATCATAAACCAGATATCTATTTAGATTACCTAATCGCGACTTAGTAACTAAGTCACAAACCATCTTGATTTTCAAGAAAACCGGAACAACAGTTCCCGATGGTTTCAACTAATCTAACAATATCTAAGTCTATTGTCTTTCTAGAACCTATTCTAGAATTAAACAACCATAAGTAAAGTCAGAAAATTTATTCAAGTAATAAACATGCAGTGGATTGGAAATATTAATCTATAAGCAGTATAGAATAAAAGGAAAATGAAAGTAGTAAATTCCATAAAATTACTCACTGCTTAAGTTATGGATTTTAAACTCAGCAGTGTCTCCCACTACTTTACATAATACTGTAATCCCCAATAGACAACGGGAATTCAATAATTAAATCAAATTCCATAGTGAGAGTAGGATCCCATGAATATATTTCGACTCACGGCTTTGACACGTTCTCGCCTACATATATTCATTAGGTAGACAACTCATTGTCAATCACACACTAGTGACTCTTAGTTTTGGTCCTGACTGTTTCTCGCTGTGACAGCTTTGGCACGTTCACATGGAGGCGTATCAAGGCTACACTTGTCAATGACAAACTCAAGCTACCGATGTAGTATTAACAGCTTTGGCACGTTCATGATTTCCATTTTCACTTGAATTTGTCTCTTATCATATAAGTTATACCGACACAAATGAACTACCATCCGCCATAACTGCACAGCTTTGGCACGATACAATTATAGCATCAGGAAATCATTTGCATCCGTACTGACAAGACGGACCAAGAAACATGTATCCAATACACGTTACTTTACAGCCATATTCAAAAGCAGGGATTTTCCTAGGGAAGCTATACTCTACATCTAATATAAAATTTTAATCTAAATCATTTTCTAAACAATTCAGTTTTACCTTAGAAAACATAACTTAATTTAACGATTAAATTTCCGTTACATTTTCCGTTAAAGTAAAACTGAAAAGTAAAGAAACATATCTAGATTACAAGAATGTGTGAACATAAAAATTAGATTAAATATCATATATCAAACATGAATAATGTAATGGATGAAGCATCAGACCCACTCTGATACCATTTTTGTTGAGATTTTGGGCATTGGGGCGCAGCGGAAGCGCGGGTCCGGACGATATCGTATTTTAAAACTTTTTCAAAATATCGAATAAATTATTCAATATCTAATATGAATAATTTATTCATATTTCACCTAAACCTATTTATTCAACATCATATATTAACATAAATATAGTTGAAAACTCGCGAAACTTTTACAAAAATCGATTTTCCGCAAAATTACCTAAAACTCGTTTTTGACCGAACCGACTACCCGAAACTTATGGAAACTGTCCAGGTCAGATCCAATAGTGTCAGAGCAGTTCACGGGCTGCCTGAACAGTGACGCAATCACTGTTTTCACAGCCGTCACCCGGTTGGCTCAAAATCCACCCGGTAACGCCGTTTTTGGCTGTTTTCGCTTATTTCAAGTCAGAAACACTTTCCGGAAATTGTGCCAACTCCCAAAACAAATCCAATACATTCATATGACATCAAAATCATCACATAATTTCCAGTTTTGGCAGATCTGATCTGCAAACAGAAATTACCCATTTTCAAGCTTTTAATCCAAAATTTCAAGATTAATTAAATTAATCAACACACCAAATCAAGTCACCACACAAATGAATCACTCTAGAACAATTCTAGGCATAATAAGAGTGGCTATTACACTGTAGAATGGCAACAAAGTTTTCCTACAATAATTGATTAAATTGGACAATAATTACACTAATTATTTCCAAAACAACTTCACACATGCCTTACACTTCCAATTCTATCCACCATCAACAAAAGCCCCAATTTTTCAGAAATTATAGAACCCTAGATCATATCTAGCAACTCAAGAAATAAGAAAATAAATTTCTAAGCCAAGGGATTTAATGAATTACCTTTAATCCACTTGATTCCAAAGCTTTTTTCTTGATTTTTTTTTAATTCTTCATGGATTTTTGAAAATAATTTCCAAACCCATTTTTGGTGTGCTTCACGTCAATGGTGGCTTCAAGTGATGAAGAAAATAAATTTTCTCACACTTTATATATAAAAAAAACGAAATTGAAGGCTAGGGGCATTTTTGTCATTTAAAAAATTTATCAAATAAATTAATATATATACTTTATATAAGCAAATCAAATTTTCACACATATAAAGTATAATTATTACATGCCAAATGTTCCTATTAAATCTCACCAAATATCATTCATTTAATGATAAAATGATAAAGATTAAAACTTTTAATTATTTAATTATTTAACAATTAAATAACTAAATAATTAATTAACAACCATATATGTATTTTAATTTACATTAAATAATAAATACATATATTTATGACATGTGTCAAAATCTCATTTGACGAATAATTAATGTGTATCTAATCGTATTATGTATCAAATACAAATACACAATAATTATTTGCGGACAAAATCCTTTAATTGCATGTGTTGTCGTTTAACGATTAAACAATCTGAATTAACTCATTTAATCTGGTGAAATATTATGAATAATTCGTATTATTCATATAGAGTTGCCCAAGTGCTCAACGAGTACACTTCATATTGCGGGACTCTCTAAGTTTAGGTTTATCCGTCAGGAAATCAAATTTTGTATCCATAATCCACCCACTCATGGATTATGACGACCACAAATAATCTCGCTAAACTATACAAGCTGAGGTCATAGCATACATATAATCCCTCCGTCACAGGGCATCCGTATTATACCTGGGATATAGATCAGAACGTCAAATCCGTTCGGTATAAAACAGTCGACTTTCAATTTACGATCTCTAAATAACACTCGGAACTATTTTCCGACGTTATACCACAGTCATGGATTTACTAGACCGTAAACACGTGCTAGATGCCTATGCCCTGTACACAGGACTGACAGATCCTATTTCGATACGCACTGGATATCATGAGCATCAGTCCACACCCAACGAACAGGCGGAGGTCTGATCATAAATAGATCGTTGACGTGACTGCAATCAAAGTGTGGAGGATAACTCATATATCCCACTGTGGTATCTCAAGTCTAAGGACCACTATGCTCGCTCAACTCGAGAAGGTTCCTATTGACGTTGGTGTACCATCTATTAGGAAACCTTCAGTGAGTCGTTCAGTATCTTATCAAATAAACACCTACATGTCTATATGAGTCTCCATAGACTCATGGTTCACTGGGATAAACCATCGGACCAAGTCACGATATACAACATGTACTGGTCTCAGCGGATTTTACTAACCGACCCGTGTTAGCAAATCTTGACCAGGAACTTTATTTAAGGATATACATCTTATGGTGCACTTCCCAATGTCAATTACAAACTACGTTGTAACTGCGCACTATATCGTAAATCCTAGGGTCTTTGTCTAATATACACGTATCACTGAACCAGATTCAGTTTCGATCTAATCATAATCAGATATCTAATCATGATTAGATCAAATAAGCGTATAAAAGACAAGGGTGCTACCACTAAAATTATTAATATTATGGAAAATAAAACTGTTCGTATTTATGAATCGAACATAAATACGATCCGGATTGGCACTCTGAGCACCAACCCTAACAATAACCTACATACCCATCCATGAAAGAGTACACCTAATACCTTGCTGTGGAGTCTACTAAGTAATCCACCGTTGGCATTAGGTATTGATCTTTTGGTGTCGCCAAGTTTAAGTTCCTAAAGTCTATGCATATTCTTAGCTTTCCATTCTTTTTCATGACATGGACGATATTTGACAACCATTCTACGTATCTGGTCATCCTAATGAATTTCGCCTCCAAAAGACGTTCAACCTCTTTCTTAATGTCAAGCATAACATTAGGTGCAAACCTTCGGGGAGGTTGCTTATATAGTCTATGGCTCGACATGATTGGCAACCTATGCTCTACTAAGGTTCTATATAAACCAGGCATTTCATAATAAATGGATTAGTTTTTCACGTACCTGGGCCTCTAGTTCCTTGCTGATGTAAGTGATGTGTCTGTCGTCCTCGCTTCCCAGATTTACCTCGTCCAATACATCATGTGCCCTTGAAATGCTCACCTTATGCCGTCCATTCAGAGCGTATTCTTCTTCTTCCAGTTCACTCTTGTGACTTCCTTCCAGCAAATAATCCACCCCACGTGCCTCTCTTATCCCGTCTTCTGTCTGGTGTGCTAACAAAATATCCCTTAAAGCCGAAATCGCGGCCTGACCTTCGGCCTCAATCTCTCGTTCCGTCACATAGGCCATTAGATTGGCCTTAGTAGCCGCGAGTGCGGCTTGTTCTTTACTCTGCTTGTTCTTCTTCATTTGAACTGTTGTGCGTCGACTCCTCAAAGACCACTGTAGTTGGCCTTGTTTGCGCGAATAAATCATTTAGCAGACCTGCAGGATATGACTCGTCATTTTAAGCCACAATGGCTAAATTTTCCCCTTCATTCAGAACTCTGATTGGCCCATAATTTCCTTCGTACATGAAGTACTCGGCCGAATTTGTCTCTGTAGCGAAAGGCTTGTTGTCGGCGTGTACAATTTCAACCTCATCTCTCTAGTTCTAGAAAACTAGGCATTGAGAAAAGATGAAGGAATGCATCGGCTACCATGTATCCAATCTCGTCCCAAAAGCATGTTATACATGGTTGGCCGGTCTATAACAAAGAACACCACTATTTTCGTGGTACTTCCTACTTGCAAGTTTAGTGGGACGACCTCTTTGGCCGTTGTCGCCCCTCCATTGAAACTTGTTAGCACCACTTCGGTAGAGATGAGGTCATCCTCTGACTTTGCTAAACACCCTGGCATCCTAACTGGTATTGCATTTATGGCTACTCCATTATCAATCAATACTTTGGTGATGGGTATCTCATTGGCCTTTTCTTTCACATACAACGGCCGCAAGTGCTTGGTCATCTGCGGTGGTGGTTTTGGGAATATCACCTTCCCTGATAGGCCTATCTGTTCACTCTCATTGTTGGTCCGAGGCATTTCTCCTCCCGTGTCCCATCCAGAAGGTGGTAACGTTGCTGGTGTATTGTGAGAGACATTATTGACAGTCATTCTTCGCTTTTCTATCCTGGTAACAGTCCATTTTATTTTGGGCGTCCCATACAGGACAAGGTATGGAGATCGTCCCAAGTCCTCTCCTAACGTTCCGACTGCAGGGTTGCCGGCCTCATATAATTCTTTGAGAAGCCGATTATGTGATATTCTCATTCTTCATGCTTCGGTCCTGATGTCTATTTCTTCTTCTATGTCTGTCGTTTCCTCGTCCGAAATTCGGTTTCATCATCATCAAATTCGGTTTCATCACCATCAAAAACATCTTCGTTATTTCCAGATCCTCCACTGTTGTCCCCCTTGAATTTCTCGGACAACAAGTAATGATTAGACACAACCGGTGGCATACTACCGAACTGAATGACGATAGGGGGCTATTCATCGTCTGTCTCGTCTCGCTTTCGTCTATCAAAATTGGTACGCTCTTCACAGTTCGTCGTTATCCCTCATCGTTCTTCATTCTCTTTACTATTTTCATCCGGTTTCTTTCATGCACAAGCATTACAGTCTATGTTGACCTTCATTTCACCTTGTTGGCGCATCATACGGCTATAATTTTGTTGGTGTCGCCTCAGTTGCGTCCTTGTCATTTCGTCCATAGGAGGGTAATTCTTTCCTGGACGCTATCCCGAATACGGCTTGCGGTATGAATGCCATATGTTGGGCCGATGAATCTTTGCCTTAAACATCCTCACATTTTGGACAAAGTTCAAATTCTCGCCGTAGAACATTGGTGCAAAGGTCTGTGGCTGCCATGCTACTGGCTCTTTCTTTACAGGCCTTTCGCAGGTATCTTCCAACTCTCTCATCCATTCTATATTGTTCTTGCACTGTATACAAAGGTTTTGCTGATCCTTCTGTTCTTGGGGTGCTTTAATCCTTTCCAGAGCGCTTGGACGATGACCATCCCGTTCTTCATCTAGGACCAACTTGAACTTTGGCAAATTCAATTTGGTAAGATCCGAGTTGATCATGTTTAATTCCACTGGCTTTGGAAATGGGTTGTCGTCCACTACCATCTTCTTTTCGAACGTTATTCGTCCAGATTCTATGGCATCCTGCAAAATATTCCGAAAAACAAGACAATTATTAGTTGAATGGGACCACGCATTATACCACTTACAATATTTTTTACCGCCGATTTGCTCGGCGCTTGGCAACGTGTGGCGATCGCTCAAACTAATCTGTTTGTCTTTATATAACTGATCGAATATGGCATCGACTTTTGTGATATCAAAAGAGAAGTCTATACTCTTTTTATCGTTCTTTTCTTTGGCTTGGGGTTCGGCCTGCGCTTTACAAACGTACGGCTTCCCTTTAACCAATTTGGCCAAACACAAGTCGACCGACTCGACGTCCATTTTACTACTTCATAATCGATATTCCTGTAATACATCCCTTTACTATAATTTTTCATTTGCTCTTTCCCTCTTAGTAATCGTTCATAACGCACCATACTAGTGATGAGTTGGGGAAGGTCCCAAAATTCACGATCTTGAAATTTCTTTTTAGATCGAAATTGAGACAGCTTTGGGCGATTCTCACAAATTCTTTTTCTGGCAAAGACACGTAAGATCGATCTCGAGCCACTTTAAACTTTTATAAGAATGTCTCGGCCCACTCTTCTGGTAACTGTCTCAGGTTTGCCAAATCGGCCAGAGCCACATCAGATTTGGCCTTGTAGAATTGCGCATGGAATAACTGTTCCATTTGTTGCCAATTTTCTACTGAGTTGGCCGGCAAGCTGATATACCAGGAGAAAGCCACTTCTGACAGTGATTCATGGAATAACCTCAACTTATGAAAATCAGTTGTTTCTCCACACTGAATGGTAAATCGCCATATGTGTTCCATAGTGGAAACTTCCCCAGATTCTGTAAACAAAGAAAAATCAGGTACTTTGTAATTCCTAGGCCATAGATACACCACATCGATCCAATCTGGATATGGCTTCTGATACCTCGGCCGAATTGGCCTTACTCCCAGACCAAATTGGTTTTGAAGAATTTCGGTCATTTGTTCTCTCAACATGTCATTGCCATTGAATGCCATTGCTATGGGTGGTGGTTATGGTCCTCTCACAAGTGGGACATAGTCGTGATTCTGTCCCTGAGAAAACTGGGGACCTTGGGGCAACACCAATTCATGTTGTTTGGCCATTGGTGTAGGTTCGGCCCTAGGTATGAGCCATTGTCCCTAGCACTTATTCCTCCCCTGGAAGTCATAGGGACCGTGATTCCTTGTGGGGGAATATTGCTCGGACCAGCCTCCTGACTGCTTGGTGCAGGGGGAGGTGTAGTCCACGATAGGGTTGTCCCCCCGTTTACACATTTGGCCATCAATTTGTTTAATGAGCTTAAGTGTTTGGCCATATTTTCATAATGTGAGTCACTAGTCGAAGTAAACTTCTCTATGATATGAGAATTTTGAAGCCTAACCTGCTCGAAAATATCCTGTGTGAATTCACTGAACAATGCACGAATCGCATTAGGGCTGAGCTCTCGCATAGATTCATATCGACTAGCGTCCGCCAGGCCCTCGAAGTGACCCACTACGGCTAGAATGCGGGGTTGGTTGGTTTGCTCCAGTCCTCATTCCTCCGTACTTAAGCCAGTTTGAGTGTTTCTTTTTGGAGGCATCTCCACTTCTTACACCAAGTCTCCCACTGTGGTCGCCAAAAAACTGTTTGCATAATTTTCTACGCGCGGAGAAAGAGAAACGTGTAAGGTTCAAACCTCCTGAGACAAATTCCTAGCAAGGGGTGTTTGATTAAGTGAATAAGCTTCCAAGGGGCGCAAGCACACAAATTACAGTCCTAAGAGTTATGAGACTAAGAAATAAAAATATGCTCGTCTGAGTTTTCATTTGATCGGGCTTTTTTCTTCACATAAGTGAGCCTTTATAGTGGAATTTGTGAACCGCTTGGAAGGTTTCGGTCCTTAACTTCCTTGTAACTGCCTGGTCGTGCCTCCAAGTCCATAACTTCCTTGCAACTGCCTGGTCATGTCTCCAACCGTTTAATTGTGTGCCATAATTGCTCAATTGTAGAGGGAAAAACTGCCTAACTGCTGTAATTGTGGGATCATGTGTTCGGTCGGTCTGAATCCTCTGTCGTTCTAATCGCTGTTTCGGTCGTCGTGATTGCTCTGATCGCTCTTCCCCTCGTCGCCCTGCTTATCCTGTTTTTTCCCTTCATTCCTTTGCCTTAGGGCGATTTTGCTCTAGGGCGACTTTCTTCTGTCAACAGTAAGATAATAACATATACAAGCACACAAGATCTTTCGTGGTTTGGTAAAGGATGCCTACATCCACCGGATAGAACAGGAAGAGATCTATGATTAAACAAGGAAAAATGGGTGCTTACAAGCTTACAATTCTCACAAGAAACATAGTACTTTTGAGAGGCTCAAGTTCTTATGAGATTTGAAAGTCTTATGCTTTTCGAGTTGGGTGTTTTCAGAGGTTCTCGAAATAAGGTTCATTGGATCTTGTTTTGAGACTAACTTGCCCACTCGATCTAAGAACCTTCTGTTGGGGAAATGCAGCGGAAGTGCAGCAGCGAGCGAAATTGATTTTTAAAACATTTTTAATTCAGATGAATTAATAAGTATCATATACCTCTAATTTATCTGTATTTTTTCCAAATCACTCATCAATATCCAATATCGAGGTGTGATTACGCATTAGTAACTCAGGGTAAATTTTCCATAAACACTTTCCGCAGTTACACATAAACCAGATTGCTAATTTAACTAACCAGGTAACTGAGAGAACCGGTAAGCCGATTCAACCATGGAACCGGACCAATCATTGCTACAGTGATTCAGTCACTGTTGCAGTGGATGATCAGATATGTAATTTCACAAAATTATACTTTCTTCTTAAGTCACATTTTTACAGTTTTTACGAAAAATTCCCAAAACGCTTCCTAAAGCATCTGGAACGATTACCAAAAATTTCAAAAAATTTTCCTACGAGTTATGACATGTCCTGTTTCATCAACAACATGTCAATTTCACAAAATCAATACTTTTGAATTAATTTTATAATTAATCATATTAACACATAATTAATTCAAAATTCATGCAATTAACAAACCCAAAAATACACCAAAGAGAGTAACCACCATAATTTAGAACAATTTTAGATCACCATGAAGTGGCATAAGCAACTCTGGAATGACAATTGTATTGTCTTATAACTTAATTAAGCCTAATTATACTAATTAACCTAATTAATTACACGTGCATAAAATTAAGGCTCTAATAATATTTTTACACATTCTAATCATCAAATATTAGGGAATTAACATATCCAACAATATGTATATAGGTTTGAAATTAAAGAAATAATTTCTACACAAATTACAAATAAAAGATTACCTTTAATCAATTTTATTGGCTCAATTTGTACTCCAAATTTGAAATCTCTAATATCACTCAATTAATGATGAAAAGAAACTATAATTCTTAATTTTTAAGCTCCATCATTAAGATTTCTCAAACCAAAAATGAAGAAATAATTTTTCTTTTTTCTAAAGCTCATTGCCAAATTTTTGCATTATAAAAGGAGAGGTATTTTTGTCATTTGTTGACTTTTATAAAACATGGACAAATTTAAGCCAAATATCACTTTAATATATGGTCATAATTTTACCAAATTTCAAATTCATTTAATAAGCTTTTGATATGAAATATTCCAATAATATTCTAAAATTAAAAAATTTATTAAATAATTTATAATTAAATAATTATTTTTACATATGTCATAATTTTAATGTGTATTTAATCAGATTATGTATCATATATAAATACATATTAGATTTAAAAATACTCGGCATGTGTAACATTACGAATAATTCATATTATTGGTAATTAATTGTCGTAATGCTCTACAAGTATACTTTATTAGTGGGACTCTCTAGGTTCAAGTATATCTGTCACGAAACACATACTGTGTCTGTAATTCATCCACTCATAAATTACGACATCCATAGATAATCGCGTTAAATTATTCAAGTCGAGGTCTAGGCATACTATATAGCCCATTCGTCATAGGCTATCCAAATTGTACTAGAGATATAGAAGAAACATCAAATCTCCTCAACGTACAATTCATATATGTTATGACATATTCATGATTCTCTAGAAACATACTCAGAACTAATTTTTACAATATATTGTGGCCAATGATTTGAATGATCGTGAAATAGATACATAAATCCTGCACACATGACAGATGGATCGTCTCTAAATACATCACATGATATCATGAGCATCATTCTACACTAAATGAACAAGTCTGGTCTAAACTGACCGATGTCAATATTGGGGCAGATGTGGAACTCCTGGGTCGGATCGGTGCCCCGCGCAGCGGAAGTGGGTCTAACCCATGGATATCTAGCATGAGTATATTTTAAAATAATTTTATATAAAACTACATTCCATTTCGGAGAAAATGAAGTTTCAGTAGGTATCAGTTCAACACGTCACGACGTGGGAGCTTGGGCGTTGAGACGCTCCAAAGTGCGAGAGCTAAACGTCTTAGCATCGTGACACAGAAGGGTTTGTGTCGCGATGCTCCTAGGTCTGATGCTCGGTGTCGCGACGCTGATGGGTCAGAGTCGCAATGCTGCCCTAGGCAGTGAGCATTTTTCTACTTCAAACCATTACTAAACAATTCCAATTTTCTTTTAATACTTCAAATATACCTGAAATTCGAATTTTAGCTTCATAACCACCATCAACACATGTTATACAACTATAATACATGTATTATAAATACTTATATGCATTTGTTTGAATCAAAACACAAATCAATTTAGAATCCCACTATGAAATGTCTCATAAACAATTCTAGTTCACCTAAACATGGTCATGTGATTCTAGAATGGTAGCCATAGCTCTAAGCTTTAATCTAGAGTTCCAAACTCTTATTAATTGTTTCATGTCCAACATGAACATCTTTGACCTAATTAACAAGCATATTGTGTTTATACTTCCAAAGCATCCTAACACAATTTATTAGCCTTATTTCAACTTTAAGCTTTGTAAACATGAATCCGATATATAATTCATCACTATATTTCTCACTAATGAAAAACTCACTAATGAAGAACATAGCTTAAAAGAAGTTCAAACTTACCTAGTAAGCTTGATGTAAAGATCTAATCACTTTCTCTTTGTTGAAATGGTTGGAAAACTTCAAAGGTTTGCAAGTTTGACTCCAAGATCCAATCTTGATTCCAATGCTAGCAAGCTAACTCCAAGATCCGATCTTTATTTCTATTAGATGAAATATTGTAGAGACCTCACAAAGCTTCTCTAAACACTTCTCTAACTTAGGCTAATTTCTCCAAGAATTGCTTGTATTTAGTTTTCTCAAACTTGATTAAAATCTTGCTCAATCTTGCTATTTATAGCAAAACTTAGGTAATTTTTAATTAATAAAGATTCTAATCAACTTTTATGTGGGTTTAATATAATTTTTTCAAATATGCATAATTAGGTGTGACTAATCACATTTGTCTTCCACTTTGATTTAATCCAATTAAATCAAGCCAAAACCACATGTAATTATATATTTACAATTACCAAAATATCCTCAAATTGTAGAGATATATATGAATTTATAATTAAGCCATTGTGTAATTATTGAATTAATCCAATTAATCCAATTAGGTCAAAGTAAATAATCAATGTTATCCAATAACATTTGATTGTCTTTGTTGATAATTATAATATTGAATATTATTTTAACAAAATTAATCGGCTACCCAAGTGCTCAATGAGTACACTTCATATTGGGACTCTCTAAGTTCAGACATGTTCGTCTTATAAGCCTAGCTAATATGTACGTAATTCGACCACCTCCAAATTCCTGAAGAACACGGTTGACCTTTCTGAACTATACAAGTCGAGATCATCACATATGTTTAACAATCCTTTCGTCATATGCTATCCGAGTTGTGCTTATGAAACATAGAATAAACCGTCAAGTTTCTGATGCGCACATCTCATGTCGATATGTCCATGATTCTTTACAACTGATGTGATCCACCCTAGGTGATCGACTATGACAAAAGTTTTAAGAATCGTGACTTACTTATATGGATATCTAAACCCTTTATGGTATACATACAAGCCGACAGATTCTATCTTGATTCGCACTTGATTAATGAGTGCATCGGTGCACACCCAACGAACATCTAGAGGCCAGATCTGTAGGGGTTTTAGGGGCTAAATCCGGTAACGTAGCGGAAGCGGTGGAAAATCAAATTTTCCGATTTCAAAAAATTTTTCTCGGATTAATTAAATAAACATATTTATTTAATTATCCAATAATCAAATTATGAAACAAAATTCAAATGAATCATATTCAAGTGAATTTACCAAATTGCCCTTACGTTGGTATTTTGTCCATTTTAGTCTGAAATTGATCGAATCAATTTTGAATGATTCTAAATCATTTCTAAGATGAACATAGCATGTTCAAAACATCAAAACACCAAAAGCGACATAAATCCCCATTTTTCCATCCTTGGCCGAATGCTCCCTTTGGTGGGCAATTTGTGCACTTTGTCATTTCATGCATCAAAACACATCAAGATGTAATCCAATGAACATGAAACTTTATATGAATCATATACACATCCAAATACACAACATATATGAAAAGCCCTAAATTTGGAATTGGTCATGAACCCTAATTTTTCAATTTCCTTAAATTGGACAAATTAGACCAAATTGGTTAAATCCAACACTTCAATCATCTTTCTTCCATCCAATCAAAGTCTCAACACAATGAAACAACTCAAGATCAAATCTAGGTCATCTAAGAGTGGGTCAACAACTCTAGATTAGCAACAAGGTTTCTAAAACCATAAAAGAACATTTATTACTACAATAGCCATAAGCTTCTTTCATCATACATGCTTTACACTTTCACCAAAACTTCCATCATCAAAAACACAAAGAATAAAGAAATAAATAACCTAAGAACATCATATGTTAAAGCCTAGATCCTAAGGAACATTTTCCTCTCTAATAGTAAGTTGAAGAAACTTACTAAAAACCAAGCTTTCTTTGATTTCTTCTTTCTTTCTCACAAGCTTCCTTTGTTTTCATTAATGGAGTTTATGTCAAAGTGAATTAGGTTAGTAAAATGAAAGTGAAATGAAAACAATATATACTTGTTGCATAAAATGCCTTGGCCGAATTTGTCAAATACAAATGCACCAAGTTCATTTCAATTTCATTACACTTTAACTTATCAACTTTAATAAATATCTAAAACACTTTAAAGATATTAATATAAAGTCAACAAAGGCAACCAAGAAAAATATAACCCTTATATTCTTAAGGTATTGGCCGAATTTAACAAGAAATAAAGGAAAAAGATATTTTCATTTTTCAAACAATTTTGAACAAATATCTTAAGAAGTCAAAATCAATTTGACAACCATTTCCTTTAATGTATAAGTCAACAATTGCAACTTATAATCACTTCCTAACTTTATCATTTGGTGATATATTTATATTTTAATTATATTAATCATTTAACAATTAAATAATAAATAATTAATTAAATACAAATATATCAAATATATGTATTATATTTACTTTAAATATCTCAAATACATATATTAATGATATATGTCAAATACCTTTATTTGACTATTTATTAATGTGTATTTAATAATATCATATATTAAATACAAATACACATTAATTAGGAAATGACGGTTCTGCCCGTTCGCATGTATTTTTCGTTTAACGTTTAAACGATTTATAAATAATCATCATTATTCATAAATGTTGATCTAGTGCCCTACGAGTATGTTTCATTATTGAGACTCTCTAGATTCAGGTATATCCGTCACGAAATCCAATTTCATGTCCATAATCTATCCACCCGTAGATTATGACGATCACGGATAAACTAGCTGAATCATACAGGTCGAGGTCATTGCATACGTATAATCCCTCCGTCACAGGTATCCAGATAATCCCAGAGATATAGATGTGAACGTCAAATCTCTATAGGTATTATCTCGTCGACGTATCTATTAGCAATCTTTAAATAACACTCGGAACTTACTTCCGATGTATACTGTGGCCACAGATTTAACAGACTGCTAAATATATATGGACTACCTATGCTCTGTACACAGAACTGACGGATCCTATCTTGACACTCACAGGATATCCTGAGGATCGATCCACACCCAACGAATAGGCGGAGGTCTGATCTAAATAGATCGGTGACGTGACTGCCATCTAAGTGTGGAGGATGTCTCATACATCCACAGTGGAGTCTCAAGTCGAAGGACCACTATGCTACTCAACCCGAGAAGATTCTTATTGACGTTGGTGTACCATCCATTAAGAATCTTCGGTGAGCCGTTCAGTGTTTAACCACTATAAACACCTACACGTCTATACGAATCTCCATAGACTCATGGTTCATTGGGATAAACCATCGGACCAAGTCTCGATATACGACATGTACTGGTCTCAACGGATTTGACTAACCGACCCGTGTTAGCAAATCTTGACCAGGAACTATGTTTGATAATATCCATATAGCAGTGACACTTCCCAATGTCAATTACAAACTAACTTTGTAACTGTGTACTGCATTATATATTATCGGGCCTTTGTCTAATATATACATATCACTAAACCACATTTAGTTTCAATCTAATCGTAATCAGATCGAATACGTATATAAGAACAAGAGGTGTGCAACCATAAATAAGTAATATTATGGAATAAGGGGATGTTCGCATTCATGAATCAGACATAAATACGGTCCGGATTGGCGCTCTGAGAACCAACCCCAACAAGATCATTAAAGGTTTCTGACATACATGACATTAAAGTGTGGATTATCCCACACAAAATAATTATTATCCTATAATCAAAGGATTACATATGCTCGACTCGAGAAAATTCCTATTGACGGTGGTGAGTACTTCCAACTATTAGGAATCACCTATGAGTCATTTAGTATTCGGTCTAACCAATACCCACATGTCTATAGGAGCTTCCAAACCTCATGGTATATTGGGGTAAACCATTGGAACTCAAATTCCAATATACGACATGTGCTAGTCTCATAGATTATAGGAATTCAATCTTACTAGGAATTCGATCTTATTCCAAAACCAACGACTGTAAATATTTACTTTAAGAATAGTTTACAATAGTAATACTTATCCCAATGTCGGACCACCTTGTGTCCAGTATTACTACAAGACTATTCTAAGGTCGATGTCATTCTTAGCATATTTATAAATCAATCTAATACGCATAATGACAATACCATTAATAAGATATGAAATGAAAATATAGTTATTTTATTAATAAATAATAAAATGTACAATACATTACTCGGATTGGCACTCCAAGCACCAACTCCAACAAACTCTCATTTACTTAGTGCCAATATGGATGTAACTACAATCTCATCTCCTCCACATGTTTATCGAATAACTTAGAAGGTAAGGCCTTAGTAAGCGGGTCTCATGACCATTATGTCTTTTCGTTCAATAATCTCTCTAATTACGCGGTATTTCATTTCCACGTGTTTAGACTTGGAATGCAAATTCGGCTCCTTAGCATGCGCAATGGCTCCGCTATGCTACTCAACCCGAGAAGATTCTTATTGACGTTGGTGTACCATCCATTAAGAATCTTCGGTGAGCCATTCAGTGTTTATCCACTATAAACACCTACACGTCTATACGAATCTCCATAGACTCATGGTTCATTGGGATAAACCATCGGACCAAGTCTCGATATACGACATGTACTGGTCTCAACGGATTTGACTAACCGACCCGTGTTAGCAAATCTTGACCATGAACTATGTTTGATAATATTCATATAGCAGTGACACTTCCCAATGTCAATTACAAACTAACTTTGTAACTGTGTACTGCATTATATATTATCGGGCCTTTGTCTAATATATACATATCACTAAACCACATTTAGTTTCAATCTAATCGTAATCAGATCGAATACGTATATAAGAACAAGAGGTGCAACCATAAATAAGTAATATTATGGAATAAGGGGATGTTCGCATTCATGAATCAGACATAAATACGGTTCGGATTGGCGCTCTGAGCACCAACCCCAACAATTTCTCCCACTTGCTCTAGTGCCAATCCACGGTATCATATACACGTCTCAATGTGTATCATATGCACATGGCCCTCAAAAGCTCACCAGTACTTAAGAGGCAAGAAACAAGTCCGCTATGAAATTTTGAGTTTGTCAAACAAACTCCATCGTTTCCTATAGTTAGCATCATTCATATTTTGTATAATCTAAATTATGCATTAATATGACACTGATGCTACATCAGTATTATGCTACAGCTACTAAGTTGTCTAAGTATTTATGGATCAAATCCAAAATACTATGAGGACAACCGCAAGCACAACACCAATATAAAACTTCTAATTTATAAGGTCACTATGCAACTTCATAAGTCTATACTTCATAAGTTACATCTAATTCTACTCAGTTAGTAGAATCCTTCGTGACACTCCCACTGCATCTTTTGTGACTCTTTATGACGTAGACTATCTAATGTCATAATTAGTCTCAAAACTATTATGACCCTAATGGTTGCAGACTATATTCTCCATGAATTAGAAACTCGTTCTTAATATCTCAAAGATCACAAAGAACGTGTTTCAAGATCCATCATATGGTCTATAGGATGTCAAAATAACTCGTAACAATTACGATTAAATCAATATCTACATTCGCACATTATAAAGTATTTATTATGTCATCATCAAATGATACATAAGATTGATTAGACATTCTAATCAATATCTCTTTCGAAAAAGGCTTCATCCTTTACGAAAAATGAATACTTTATATAAGACACACAATAACTGTCCAACAGTTATACTAACTCTTATACAGATAGCCTAGTTATGTCCTTTATTAGATCATATCTAATGTACGAATAATAAGAGTATCTCACAAGTCTCTTGGTTTTATATCTTATATAAAACTTTATATCGTATATAACAGAGACTACTCCCACTGTTTTCACGGAGTAAAGAAGACTTAGGTAAACCTTTTACCTAACAAACATCTCATTATTACTATAATAATGATAATGTTTGTTAGGATATATAACACTAGAAAGTAATTTGTACGCTCCCACTAACCCTTTTATCACATATGTATTCTATATACTTTGACAAGATCAGACAATCTGACGATATCAAAAATAGAGAACACATATTTTCGGAAGACTTATCTGAGTCTACAATAGGCTCTATAAGCTAGCACACTAAACTGCGATCTCAGCAGAACACAAACTCTAGGGCCATTTCAGAATGAACTCTTCAAACAAGGAAATCACAACTGATCTCTTATTTGAATAAGTCATCCAAAAACGCCACTTTGCATTCTTTAGCTAAAATGTACAGTTTAATATGAACATTAACCAATATATCTTTAATTGTTCAATTAGTGTGACAAGAGATAAGTTTTCTCAGAATCTACAATAGATTGCTGAGTATAACATTTCTCACTGTCATACTATAAAGGTCAACCTTTAATAAGCTCACATTGCTTTCGCTGCGCAAACAATTAGCACATCTCATGAACTAATTCATAATGAAAGCATAATCAAGTTCAAAACTTGATCGTAGTAAGCTATGAACAATCTTAGATCTATGGTTCAATGGTGAACTTCCAGAATCGATATCAAATATCGCTTCCACTATAAGTTATAGGATAATTTTTCTTCAATAAGAAAACAACGGAATCATTAAGTATCAAATACTCGTAAATGATTCTGATATCCTATTAGACTTATATAGAAGATGTATAAGGGTTGTTTCATCTTATTAATTACGTAGTTCCATTTATAATTTATCATTCTCACATTTGACTTCAATAAGTCAATTCTTTTTCTACAATAATTAACATCAGATGTTACACACCAAGTAATAAAACGATTTTATTAATTAGAATCGTAGGAAAGATATTCTATTAAATAGAATACAATATTCTATTAAACAGAATAAACGATAAACTTTTACTTATACCTCCGAGGTGTAAGTAATTTCCATTATATAACTATTATATAAAAGAAAGATTGAAATCTCAAACTTTTCAAGATTCAAATTTTCTACCTATACATATCATATATGCAACTGTAGGAAATAATGGAACATTAATTAAAGAGATGAATTAGTGTTACTGGAGTATAACCCCAAGAGTATTGAAACTAATTCGGTAAAATTCAATATCAAACGAATCAGATCATATAAGATTCAATTGCTCCCACTACTCAATTCCATCAAGATGGAATCGTGGAAGAATAATATTGAATATGAATCATATTCACTGTATAACCTTAGAACTAATTGCTTTAATTCAAATGTTTGATCGTATCAAAGATCTTTGAACAGTTCAAAGACATGTAATGAATTTTAAGGATCAAGTTTTCAAAATACTTTAGATTGAATATATTTGAACAAGTAAAAAATGTTCAATCTTCGTTTCATCAGAACAGATTGAAAGTTCTTGATACTTTCAAGACTTTCAATATGTGTTCCTTCAGAAACACGTAACTAAGTTATGACAATTCATCAACTAAGTTACGAAATAAAGAAAACTACCTTAAGCAATTATTATTTATAAAACTACATACATCCAATGTATCAGTTAATAATTTGGTGGTCCAATGACAATCATTGGTTAAACGAGATCTTAATCACTTTCCTGAATACAATATTCATTAAATGGATAAGGATGTGTGGTGTGATCTAGTATCAAACCATCCTTTACCATACGGATTGAGCATCCAATACTTAAGTGATTAAATTCATAAAGCACCGTTCTAAATTATTTACTTTACCGAATAATTTTTCTTAATGTTTATCTCTACGTCAATGACACTACTAGTTATTATAAAATATGTAACAATTGTTTATAAAGAACAAGTGACTATCCAATAGTCGCAAGTTCCGATATCAAATATCAAAACAATCGTTAACCAATATTTCAAATAACTAGACGGGAGATCTTGTATCCAATACCTATAGTTGTAGTATTGTGAAAATCGATATTTTCTATACACAAATATACGCATCTCCTTTCTTTAGCTTTACTATTTGCATTCAACTATTCACAACAATTGTAAATAACTGATGCAAATTGTGTCAGACACATTACCTCTAAAGGTAATTAAAGCTTAGAAACGTCATTACTAGATAAACAAATACCTAATAGGGCTTTCTTAATGCCAGTCAAGAATCTCGAGACATGAACTAATTCAAGTCAATTCTTACTGCATAAGAAACTATTGTCTCTAAAGTATTATATCCTAAAGGGGATATCTATCTAGATTATCTATCATGACTTAGAAACTAAGTCATTAACCATCTTTCCTTTTGAAGAAAATCGGAACAACAGTTCCCGATGGTTTAGACTAATCTAATAACATCCTAGTCTATTAGTATCTAGAACCTATTCTAAAATAACCGCAACCAAGAGTCTAGTCAGATAACATATCAAAATATGTGTGCAGTAAATAAAAGTTTAATTCTATCTACTATAGAATAAGGAAACAAACAAGCGGCAATTTCCATAATAACATACACTGCCTAAGTTATGGAATATTTTAAACTTAGCAGTGCCTCCCATTATTTTTACGTAATGCCGTAATCCCCAACGGAAAGATGAGAATTCAATAATTAAATCGAATTCCATAATGGGAAGAGGACCCCATGAATATATTTCGACTCACAGCAGAGGCACGGTCTCGCCGACGTATATTCACAGGTAGACAACTAATTGTCAATCACTCACTAGTGACTCCAAGGTTCCGGTCCTGGCCGTTTCTCGTTGTCGCTGCGAAGGCAGGCCCAAAGAAGATGTACCAAGGTTAAACTTGTCAATATAAACTCAAGTTACTTGCGTAACCGACAGCTAGGGCACGTTCAGGATTCCGCTTTCGCTTGAATTTATCTAGTATCTAATATACATTCGGCATAAATAAATTTCTATCAGCTACACCTTCACAGCAGAGGCACGTCTCGGATGTAGTCAACGAAAATATATTTATAAACCGTATTGACAAGACGGACCAAGAAACAA
Organism: Zanthoxylum bungeanum; assembly: GCA_019454045.1. Lineage (NCBI taxonomy): Eukaryota > Viridiplantae > Streptophyta > Magnoliopsida > Sapindales > Rutaceae > Zanthoxylum > Zanthoxylum bungeanum. Next base: position 226,470 of record SKCR01024382.1, on the reverse strand, counting down.
GTATTCCAAATACTAGTTACTTAAAACCTTATTAAGCGGGATATTCCATTAAGTGTCATACACCCTAAATCTAATCAAATTAGATTATAACATGCATGTATAAAGTCAAGAAAACATGATTAAACATTGAATAAAACAAGCTAATCATTTATGGAGGCCTAGAATCAGACTGGCTCTGATACCATTTTGTAGGGGTTTTAGGGGCTAAATCCGGTAACGCAGCGGAAGCGGTGGAAAATCAAATTTTTCGATTTCAAAACTTTTTCTCGGATTAATTAAATAAACATATTTATTTAATTATCCAATAATCAAATTATGAAACAAAATTCAAATGAATCATATTCAAGTGAATTTACCAAATTGCCCTTACATTGGTATTTTGTCCATTTTAATCCGAAATTGATCTAATCAATTTTGAATGATTCTAAATCATTTATAAGATGAACTTAGCATGTTCAAAACCAAAAGCGACATAAATCCCCATTTTTCCATCCTTGGCCGAATGCTCCCTTTGGTGGGCAATTTGTGCACTTTGTCATTTTATGCATCAAAACACATCAAGATGTAATCCAATGAACATGAAACTTTATATGCATCATATACACATCCAAATACACAACATATATGAAAAGCCCCAAATTTGGAATTGGTCATGAACCCTAATTTTTCAATTTCCTCAAATTGGACAAATTAGACCAAATTGGTTAAATCCAACACTTCAATCATCTTTCTTCCATCCAATCAAAGTCTCAACACAATGAAACAACTCAAGATAAAATATAGGTCATCTAAGAGTGTGCCAACAACTCTAGATTAGCAACAAGGTTTCCAAAACCATAAAAGAACATTTATTACTACAATAGCCATAAGCTTCTTTCATCATACATGCTTTACACTTTCACCAAAACTTCCATCATCAAAAACACAAAGAATAAAGAAATAAATAACCTAAGAACATCATATGTTAAAGCCTAGATCCTAAGGAACATTTTCCTCTCTAATAGTAAGTTGAAGAAACTTACTAAAAACCAAGCTTTCTTTGATTTCTTCTTTCTTTCTCACAAGCTTCCTTTGTTTTCATTAATGGAGTTTATGTCAAAGTGAATTAGGTTAGTAAAATGAAAGTGAAATGAAAAAATATATACTTGTTGCATAAAATGCCTTGGCCGAATTTGTCAAATACAAATGCACCAAGTTCATTTCCATTTCATTACACTTTAACTTATCAACTTTAATAAATATCTAAAACACTTTAAAGATGTTAATATAAAGTCAACAAAGGCAACCAAGAAAAATATAACCCTTATATTCTTAAGGTATTGGCCGATTTAACAAGAAATAAAGGAAAAATATATTTTCATTTTTCAAACAATTTTGAACAAATATCTTAAGAAGTCAAAATCAATTTGACAACCATTTCCTTTAATGTATAAGTCAACAATTGCACTTATAATCACTTCCTAACTTTATCATTTGGTGATATATTTATATTTTAATTATTAATCATTTAACAATTAAATAATTAAATAATTAATTAATACAAATATATCAAATATATGTATTATATTTACTTTAAATATCTCAAATACATATATTAATGATATATGTCAAATACCTTTATTTGACTATTTATTAATGTGTATTTAATAATATCATATATTAAATACATTTACATTAATTAGGAAATGACGGTTCGGCCCGTTCGCATGTATTTTTCGTTTAACGTTTAAACGATTTATAAATAATCATCATTATTCATAAATGTTGCTCTAGTGCTCTACGAGTATGTTTCATTATTGAGACTCTCTAGATTCAGGTATATCCGTCACGAAATCCAATTTCATGTCCATATCTATCCACCCCCGTAGATTATGACGATCACGGATAAACTAGCTGAATCATACAGGTCGAGGTCATTGCATACGTATAATCCCTCCGTCACAAGTATCCAGATAATCCCAGAGATATAGATGTGAACGTCAAATCTCTATAGGTATTATCTCGTCGACGTATCTATTAGAAATCTTTAAATAACACTCGGAACTTACTTCCGATGTATACATTGGCCACAGATTTAACAGACTGCTAAATATATATGGACTACCTATGCTCTGTACACAGAACTGACGGATCCTATCTTGACATTCACAGGATATCCTGAGGATCGATCCACACCCAACGAACATGCGGAGGTCTGATCTAAATAGATCGGTGACGTGATTGCCATCTAAGTGTGGAGGATGTCTCATACATCCACAGTGGTGTCTCAAGTCGAAGGACCACTATGCTACTCAACCCGAGAAGATTCTTATTGACGTTGGTGTACCATCCATTAAGAATCTTCGGTGAGCCGTTCAGTGTTTATCCACTATAAACACCTACACGTCTATACGAGTCTCCATAGACTCATGGTTCATTGGGATAAACCATCGGACCAAGTCTCGATATACGACATGTAATGGTCTCAACGGATTTGACTAACCGACCCGTGTTAGCAAATCTTGACCAGAAACTATGTTTGATAATATTCATATAGCAGTGACACTTCCCAATGTCAATTACAAACTAACTTTGTAACTGTGTACTGTATTATATATTATCGGGCCTTTGTCTAATATATACATATCACTAAACCACATTTAGTTTCAATCTAATCGTAATCAGATCGAATACGTATATAAGAACAAGAGGTGCAACCATAAATAAGTAATATTATGGAATAAGGGGATGTTCGCATTCATGAATCAGACATAAATACGGTTCGGATTGGCGCTCTGAGCACCAACCCCAACAATTTCTCTCCCACTTGCTCTAGTGCCAATCCACGGTATCATATACACGTCTCAATGTGATCATATACACATGGCCCTCAAAAGCTCACCAGTACTTAAGAGCCAAGAACAAGTCCGCTATGAAATTTTGATTTGTCAAACAAACTCCATCGTTTCCTATAGTTAGCATCATTCATATTTTGTAGAATCTAAATTATACATTAATATGACACTGATGTTATATCAGTATTATGCTACAGCTACTAAGTTGTCCAAGTATTTATGGATCAAATCCAAAATACTATGAGGACAACCGCAAGCACAACACCAATATAAAACTTCTAATTTATAAGGTCACTATGCAACTTCATAAGTCTATACTTCATAAGTTACATCTAATTCTACTCAGTTAGTAGAATCCTTCGTGACACTCCCACTGCATCTTTTGTGACTCTTTATGACGTAGACTGTCTAACGTCATAATTAGTCTCAAAACAAATATGACCCTAATGGTTGCAGACTATATTCTCCATGAATTAGAAACTCGTTCTTAATATCTCAAAGATCACAAAGAACGTGTTTCAAAATCCATCATATGGTCTATAGGATGTCAAAATAACTCGTAACAATTACGATTAAATCAATATCTACATTCGCACATTATAAAGTATTTATTATGTCATCATCAAATGATACATAAGATTGATTAGACATTCTAATCAATATCTCTTTCGAAAAAGGAATCATCCTTTACGAAAAATGAATAATTTATATAAGACACACAATAACTGTCAAACAGTTATACTAACTCTCATACAGATAGCCTAGTTATGTCCTTTATTAGGTCATATCTAATGTATGAATAATAGGAGTATCTCACAAGTCTCTTGGTTTTATATCTTATATGAAACTTTATATAGTATATAACAGAGACTACTCCCACTGTTTTCACGGAGTAAATAAGACTTAGGTAAACCTTTTACCTAACAAACATCTCATTATTACTATAATAATGATAATGTTTGTTAGGATATATAACACTAGAAAGTAATTTGTACGCTCCCACTAACCCTTTTATCACATATGTATTCTATATACTTTGACAAGATCAGACAATCTGACGATATCAAAAATATAGAACACATATTTCCGGAAGACTTATCTGAGTCTACAATAGGCTCTATAAGCTAGCACACTAAACTGCAATCTCAGCAGAACACAAACTCTAGGGCCATTTCAGAATGAACTCTTCAAACAAGGAAATCACAACTGATCTCTTATTAAATAAGTCATCCAAAAATGCCACTTTGCATTCTTTAGCTAAAATGTACAGTTTAATATGAACATTAACCAGTATATCTTTAATTGTTCAATTAGTGTGACAAGAGATAAGTTTTCTCAGAATCTACAATAGATTGCTGAGTATAACATTTCTCACTGTCATACTATAAAGGTCAAACTTTTAATAAGCTCACATTGCTTTCGCTGCGCAAACAATTAGCACATATCATGAACTAATTCATAATGAAAGCATAATCAAGTTCAAAACTTGATCGTAGTAAGCTATGAACAATCTTAGATCTATGGTTCAATGGTGAACTTCCAGAATCGATATCAAATATCGCTTCCATTATAAGTTATAGGATAATTTTTCTTCAATAAGAAAACAACGGAACCATTAAGTATCAAATACTCGTAAATGATTCTGATATCCTATTAGACTTATATAGAAGATGTATAAGGGTTGTTTCATCTTATTAATTACGTAGTTCCATTTATAATTTATCATTCTCACATTGACTTCAATAAGTCAAGTCTTTTTCTACAATAATTAACATTAGATGTTACACACCAAGTAATAAAACGATTTTATTACTTAGAATCGTAGGAAAGATATTCTATTAAATAGAATACAATATTCTATTAAACAGAATAAACGATAAAATTTTACTTATACCTCCGAGGTGTAAGTAATTTCCATTAAATAACTATTATATAAAATAAAGATTGAAATCTCAAACTTTTCAAGATTCAAATTTTCTACCTAGACATATCATATATGCAACTGTAGAAAATAATGGAACATTAATTAAAGAGATGAATTAGTGTTACTGGAGTATAACCCCAAGAGTATTGAAACTAATTCGGTAACATTCAATATCAAATGAATCAAATCATATAAGATCAATTGCTCCCACTACTCAATTCCATCAAGATGGAATCGTGGAAGAATAAATTAATAATATGAATATGAATCATATTCACTGTATAACCTTAGAACTAATTGCTTTAAATTCAAATGTTTGATCGTATCAAAGATCTTTGAACAGTTCAAAGACATGTAATGAATTTTAAGGATCAAGTTTTCAAAATACTTTAGATTGAATATATTTGAACAAGTCAAAAATGTTCAATCTTCGTTTCATCAGAACAGATTGAAATTTCTTGATACTTTCAAGACTTTCAATATGTGTTCCTTCAGAAACACGTAACTAAGTTACTGCGTACACTGACAGCTAGGGCCCGTTCAGGATTCCGCTTTCGCTGAATTTATCTAGTATCTAATATACATTCGGCATTAAATAAATTTCTATCAGCTACACCCTCACAGCAGAGGCACTGTCTCGGATGTAGTCAACGAAAAGATATTTATAAACCGTATTGACAAGACGACCAAGAAACAAGTATCCAATACTAGTTACTTTAAAACCTTATTAAGAGGGGATATTCCATTAAGTGTCATACACCCTAAATCTAATCAAATTAGATTATAACATACACGTATAAAGTCAAGAAAACATGATTAAACATTGAATAAAACAAGTTAATCATTTATGGAGGCCTAGAATCAGACTGGCTCTGATACCATTTTGTAGGGTTTAGGGGCTAAATCCGGTAACGCAGCGGAAGCGGTGGAAAATCAAATTTTCGATTACAAAACTTTTTCTCGGATTAATTAAATAAACATATTTATTTAATTATCCAATAATCAAATTATGAAAAAAATTCAAATGAATCATATTCAAGTGAATTTAACAAATTGCCCTTACATTGGTATTTTGTCCATTTTAGTCCGAAATTGATCTAATCAATTTTGAATGATTCTAAATCATTTCTTAAGATGAACTTAGCATGTTCAAAAACATCAAAACACCAAAAGCGACATAAATCCACATTTTTCCATCCTTGGCCGAATGCTCCCTTTGGTGGGCAATTTGTGCACTTTGTCATTTCATGCATCAAAACACATCAATATGTAATCCAATGAACATGAAACTTTATATGCATCATATACACATCCAAATACACAGCATATATGAAAATCCCCAATTTGGAATTGGTCATGAACCCTAATTTTTCAATTTCCTCAAATTGGACAAATTAGACCACATTGGGTTAAATCCAACACTTCAATCATCTTTCTTCCATCCAATCAAAGTCTCAACACAATGAAACAACTCAAGATCAAATATAGGTCATCTAAGAGTGTGCCAACAACTCTAGATTAGCAACAAGGTTCCAAACCATAAAAGAACATTTATTACTACAATAGCCATAAGCTTCTTTCATCATACATGCTTTACACTTTCACCAAAACTTCCATCATCAAAAACACAAAGAATAAAGAAATAAATAACCTAAGAACATCATATGTTAAAGCCTAAATCCTAAGGAAATTTTCCTCTCTAATAGTAGTTGAAGAAACTTACTAAAAACCAAGCTTTCTTTGATTCTTCTTTCTTTCTCACAAGCTTCCTTTGTTTTCATTAATGGAGTTTATGTCAAGTGAATTAGGTTAGTAAAATGAAAGTGAAATGAAAACATATATACTTGTTGCATAAAATGCCTTGGCCGAATTTGTCAAATACAAATGCACCAAGTTCATTTCAATTTCATTACACTTTAACTTATCAACTTTAATAAATATCTAAAACACTTAAAGATATTAATATAAAGTCAACAAAGGCAACCAAGAAAAATATAACCCTTATATTCTTAAGGTATTGGCCGAATTTAACAAGAATAAAGGAAAAGATTTTTCATTTTTCAAACAATTTTGAACAAATATCTTAAGAAGTCAAAATCAATTTGACAACCATTTCCTTTAATGTATAAGTCAACAATTGCAACTTATAATCACTTCCTAACTTTATCATTTGGTGATATATTTATATTTTAATTATATTAATCATTTAACAATTAAATAATTAAATACAAATATATCAAATATATGTATTATATTTACTTTAAATATCTCAAATACATATATTAATGATATATGTCAAATACATTTATTTGACTATTTATTAATGTGTATTTAATAATATCATATATTAAATACAAATACACATTAATTAGGAAATGACGGTTCGGCCCGTTCGCATGTATTTTTCGTTTAACGTTTAAACGATTTATAAATAATCATCATTATTCATAAATGTTGATCTAGTGCCCTACAGTATGTTTCATTATTGAGACTCTCTAGATTCAGGTATATCCGTCACGAAATCCAATTTCATGTCCATAATCTATCCACCCGTAGATTATGACGATCACGGATAAACTAGCTGAATCATACAGGTCGAGGTCATTGCATACGTATAATCCCTCCGTCATAGGTATCCAGATAATCCCAGAGATATAGATGTGAACGTCAAATCTCTATAGGTATTATCTCGTCTACGTATCTATTAGCAATCTTTAAATAACACTCGGAACATACTTCCGATGTATACTGTGGCCACAGATTTAACAGACTGCTAAATATATATGGACTACCTATGCTCTGTAACAAAACTGACGGATCCTATCTTGACACTCACAGGATATCCTGAGGATCGATCCACACCCAACGAACAGGCGGAGGTCTGATCTAAATAGATCGGTGACGTGACTGCCATCTAAGTGTGGAGGATGTCTCATACATCCACAATGGGTCTCAAGTCGAAGGACCACTATGCTACTCAACCCGAGAAGATTCTTATTGACGTTGGTGTACCATCCATTAAGAATCTTCGGTGAGCCGTTCAGTGTTTATCCACTATAAACACCTACACGTCTATACGAGTCTCCATAGACTCATGGTTCATTGGGATAAAACCCATCGGACCAAGTCTCGATATACGACATGTACTGGTCTCAACGGATTGACTAACTGACCCGTGTTAGCAAATCTTGACCAGGAACTATGTTTGATAATATTCATATAACAGTGACACTTCCCAATGTCAATTACAAACTAACTTTGTAACTGTGTACTGCATTATATATATCGGGCCTTTGTCTAATATATACATATCACTAAACCACATTTAGTTTCAATCTAATCGTAATCAGATCGAATACGTATATAGAACAAGAGGTGCAACCATAAATAAGTAATATTATGGAATAAGGGGATGTTCGCATTCATGAATCAGACATAAATACGGTCCGGATTGGCGCTCTGAGCACCAACCCCAACAAGATCATTAAAGGTTTCTGACATACATGACATTAAAGTGTGGATTATCCCACACAAAATAATTATTATCCTATAATAAAAGGATTACATATGCTACTCGACTCGAGAAAATTCCTATTGACGGTGGTGAGTACTTCCAACTATTAGGAATCACTTATGAGTCATTTAGTATTCGGTCTAACCAATACCCACATGTCTATAGGAGCTTCCAAACCTCATGGTATATTGGGGTAAACCATTGGAACTCAAATTCCAATATACGACATGTGCTAGTCTCATAGGTTATAGGAATTCAATCTTATTAGGAATTCGATCTTATTCCAAAACCAACGACTGTAAATATTTACTTTAAGAATAGTTTACAATAGTAATACTTATCCCAATGTCGGACCACCTTGTGTCCAGTATTACTACAAGACTATTCTAAGGTCGATGTCATTCTTAGCATATTTATAAATCAATCTAATACGCATAATGACAATACCATTAATAAGATATGAAATGAAAATATAGTTATTTTATTAATAAATAATAAAATGTACAATACATTACTCGGATTGGCACTCCAAGCACCAACTCCAACAAACTCCCACTTGCTTAGTGCCAATATGGATGTAACTACAATCTCATCTCCTCCACATGTTTATCGAATAACTTAGAAGGTAAGGCCTTAGTAAGCGGGTCTCATGACCATTATGTCTTTTCGAATCTCTCTAATTACGCGGTATTTCATTTCCACGTGTTTAGACTTGGAATGCAAATTCGGCTCCTTAGCATGCGCAATGGCTCCGCTATTATCACAGTAATATGGGATCGAATTCGTAATACTAGGTATAATGCCAAGTTTTGTGTTAAAATTTCTAATCCAAATAGCTTCTTTAGCAGCTTCTGAAGTCGCTATAAATTCTACCTTAGTGGTAGAATCAGCTATTAAGCCTTGCTTTGAACATCACCTACTAACCACACCACCGTTAAGGGTAAATATGTATCCTGATGTAGATTTTCTATCATCTGGATCTCCTTGGAAGTCGGAGTCTGTATAACCCTTAACTTATAGCTCATTTTTACCATATATCAGAAACTTATCCCCAATACCCTTTATATATTTCAAGATATGTTTCACGGCTGTCCAATGATCATTATCTGGATCAAATTGATATCGGCTAGTCACACTAACGTCAAAAATGATGTTAGGTCTTGTACATAGCATGGTAAAAATCATGCTTCCAATACAAGAAGCATATGGAAAGTTCGAATTTCTAGCTCTTTTTTCCTCTGTCTGAGGTGTCATCTTCTTCAAAAGATGTATGTCGTATCGAAAGGTACATTTGATGCCTTGCAATTGGTAAAACCGTACATTTCTAACATCTTATCTATATAATTAGATTACGACAACCCTATAAGCTTTCTAACTCTATCCCGGTAGAGCCTTATACCTAATATATAGGAACCTTCACTCATATCTTTCATGGAGAAGTTCTTTCAAATGTAGGCTTTCACACTTTACATCATTCCAATATCATTTCCTATGATAAGGATGTCATCTACAAATAAGACTAGGAAAATATCATGCTCCCACTCATTTTCTTATAAACACATGGTTCTTCATCGTTCTTGATGAATCCAGATAATCTAATTATCTCATCAAAATGACGATTTCAGCTTCGGGATGCATGTTTAAGTCCATAAATATACTTTTGGAGCTTATAAATCAAGTTTGAAGTCTCACTAGATACGAAATCCTCTAGTTGTTCCATATAAATATCCTCCTCAATGAATCTATTTAGGAAAGCGGTTTTCACATCTATCTTCCATATCTCATAGTCGTGATCTGCAATAATAGTTAAGAAATCCTAATGGATTTTAACATGGCTACTGGTGAAAATATTTCCTCATAGTTAATCACAGGACGTTGAGTGTAACCTTTCCAGTCTGGCCTTACAGGTTTCCACTTTTCCATCGGGCCCCACTTCCTTTTGTAAACTCGTTTACAATCAATAGGTTTAACTCTTTCAGGACGTTCAACTAAGTCCCAAACTTGATTGTTATACATAGAATCCATCTCGGATTTCATGGCTTCCTGCCATTTTCCCGAATCAATATCCAATATCGCATGTTTATACGTAGTCGGATATGTTGCCTCCAAGAGGAGAACATCAAGGCTCACATCATATGTTAAAAATAATCTCTCATGAGGCCTTGATATAATATTCGACTTATATAGAATCTGTGTTGTAGATCCTTTACATAGTTGGATCTCTGGTTCCATCTCAGGTTTCTTAATATTGGGATCAAATTCATCAAGTTCAATCTTTCTACAATTCTCAATTTCTCTCAATAATTCATTTTCAAGAAAAATGGCAAAGCGAACAACAAATAAATTTCGTTGCTCAGAATCGTAGAATTGATATCCCATGGAATTATCAGGATATACAATGAACCTATATTTATACCCCATTGGTGCTAGTTTATCCCGCTGCGCAACTCTAACGTATGTAGGACAACCCCAAATATTTAAATATCTAAGACTTAGATTTCTATCGAACCATATCTGATAGGGGGTCGTAGAAACAACTTTCGATGGAACCCTATTAAGTATGTGGGCAGCAGTAAGTTAAGCGTAACCCTAGAGGTTATAAGGAAGATCTGTATAGCTTATCATTGATCGCACCATATCCAATAAAATATGATTTCTACGCTAATATATAACATTGTGTTGGGGTGTTCCTAGTAGGCTATATTGGGTAAGAATTTCATTTTTTCTTAAATAATTTATGAATGCTTCGCTCATGTATTCACCGCCGAAATCTAATAAAGGAATTTGATGAATTTCTTCCTACTTCATTTCGAAATATTTTGAACTTGTCAAATGTTTTCAATTTATGTCTCATCAAATAGACATATCCATATCTAGACTTATCATCTATGAAAGTCACGAAATATGTTGAACCATCATGAGCAGCATGATTTAATGGACCACACACATCGCTTTGTATTAGCTCCAATAAATCTCCAGCACGGTGTCCAACACCAAGAAATAGGCATTTGTCATTTTGCCTTGGATACATGACTCACAAATCAGATAAGGATCTAAGGTAAGATTTTCAATCTAACCATCTTTTACCAATTTGGATAGACGTCTAACACCTATGATGCCCAATCTCATAAGCCGTAAATCAGTATTATTTAATTCAGATTTCCTACTTTTGTTTTCCTTTATATTAAAGACATTTCTATATGTTTCCAAATCATAGTGACTATTAGATAAAGAACATTCACATTTCAATAAATTATCTTTATCATATAAACAAAAAGTTTCATCCTTATTGTTTATTTTATTTCCCTATTTATCTAATATTGGTAGCTATATTATTTGTCTGATAAGTGAGAGTACATAATAACAGTCATGTAAATCTAATTTACATCCATTGGGGTGATCTAGAACAAGCGTTCATATGGCTTTAACTGTTAGTGTTCCTAGAACATGCCACAAGATCACTAAGATGATTCTAGTGTGAATAAATAAAAGGAGTTGCGGAAATACTCACAATGATTGGTAGAGAAGTTCAAAACTTTTTCTTTGAAGATGGATGTAATGGAAGCTCCAAGCCTTCAAATTGAAGTACAAACTCAATGGTGAGTTTCCCTATCACATTCCTTTGACTCCTTTAAGTGCTAGCTTGAACAAAATTTTGAAGAAAATTTTATCTTCCAAGGAAAGCAATATTCGGCCATGAGAGGTAGAAGAGAGAAAATGAGTTTTTCAACTTGTTACAAAAGTTGATGTGTGTTTGTTATGTGTTTACTTAACTTTCAAAAAGTTAAGTTGATGTGTTGAAAAAGTTGCAATAAATACAAGCCAACCACTTCCATCATTAGTAAAAAGTTGATGTATGTAAAGTGGGTCACACCACTTTAAATTCAAAATTTGGTTGGCACACACAATACGACTTTGGGCCCGGTTTCGTTTAATCCGATTAAAGGAATTTTCCATTGCAACGTAATTAAATCAAATTTAATTAAATAATAATACCTAGCAAAATTATTACGGAATTCGCTTACAAATTAATTCCAAATTAATTTGTTCGCTTGAATTAAAATCCAATTTTAATTCCCTGTTGAAATCTGATTTCAATTAATATATTCAATATATTATTTTAGCCCAAATAAATAAATAAAATAGAAAAATCCAATTTAACTATTAAATTTATTTTACCGATTAATTCTAAATTAATCGCGTTTCCTTTTCTTCACGAATTAATCCCAGAATAATTCATGACGTAATTAATCTCAGATTAATTCTTTCTCTGGTAATTAATCCCAGATTAATTCTTGCCGTAATTAATCCCAGATTAATTTTCTCTCTCATAATTAATCCCAGAGTAATTCTGTTCGAGTCAAATGTCATCGGTGAATCTTTGGGAAACGACCCAATAGATCTCTGGATATGTTAGCAGTAAATACGGTTGTCGGACTATCCGAACACGTGCATACCCGGTACCACATTCTTACCGATTTACAAGACATGGTTGGCTTCTAGCAAAGTACCGTGCCTACCCAATTCTCCAGAAATATATTCAACATGGAATATATATAATCTTTATTAGGCGTAGTATACTATGTATTGCGTATTACGATCCAGTATCAGATGTCACATGCTAGGCCTATGGCTGGAATTGTGTCTGCCCCGTACGAAGCACATATCAGATCACTAGCAACTAGTCTCTGTAATCGGATAATCATGACCTTGTCATATTATCCCGATAGCTGCAGCATTTAAGAGTACCAGTTATGTATCATGCGTGATCATCATCTCCATATGACTGAAGTGATACTTCCATCTTGACATCACACCCAATACGCTACGATTCTCAGTATACCCAAAAGAGGCGTACACAGAACCTGTTAAAGCCCCAGACGACCAAAACCAAAGCGTACTGATTGTTGCAAGTATTAGCGATGCAAGTCTCAGGTTAAGACCAAATATACCTACCCTGATTCGGATTTCCATAGACACATAGTCATACTACCAATGGGACTCTGAGGGGTATATCCAGAGTGAAGCTGTTCCCGGTCCATCGGCTAACAGAACCTCCTACCACACTTGCATAAATATCCAATACTTAAATATATGAGAACTATTTCATTAAGCTTCCATAACGCGCACAAGTGCAATATTAGCCTATTCCACATTATCGATGTCCAGTCTCGATAATACTACGACTAGGGATTTTTAATGATCAAACCTTTCTTATTAATCCAGTATTAATCATATGGACTTTTATCATTTATATATCCAAGTAATCCAATTACAAATGATAAAAGAGCAATTTCCTTTGTCACATAGTTAATTTGTACAAAGAACACCATGTCTTTTACAAATAGTGATGCTATAGGTCATAATTGTCCAACAATCTCCCACTTGGCCTATAGCCAATCACTCAAGTGTCCAACAACTTAACTCTGCACGGGTCGCTCATGCTAATGCTGAGATATCGCTTTCGCCAGCGGATAAATAAAGTTATCATGATTTTTTTGATCTTGACATCGCCACGATGTATGATCTCACGAATTAAATGAAACCATTCGAAGTACATACTTGGATCATTGATGAGACCGTGATTCTTTAGCCTGTGCTGTAGCCTAGCTCAGCTACTAACAGAACTACTCCTAATCCAATTAGGAATTTTGTAGATCCAAAATGCTTCTTTTGCTGCCTCAGCCGCAGTAATATAATCCGCTTTTGTTGAATCGGCAACGGTATCTTGCTTGGAAGATTTCTAGCTCACTGTTCCATTGTTCAAATAAAATATCTACCCTTATTGTGACTTTCAGTCGTCTTTATCAGTTAGGAAACTTGCATCGGTGATCCCAATCACCTCAACTTTTTTACATCAAGGATGTTCTTTACATCAATCCAATGACTATCACCTAGATCAGCCTGATTGTGAGTCCATGTGCTCAAAGCATATGAGACACCAGGTCATGTACATGTCTAATAATATACGAGCTCTCGGAGAGTGCCAAAAACTTTTAGATCTATCCCAGTAAATCTTTATTCCTAGAATAAAGGTTGCCTCTCCCAAGTTTTATGGAGAATTTTAATGAAAGCCAAGCTTTCACCGATTGTAATATGGGAATGTTATTGCTAAGAAGCAATACATCATCAATGAATAGGACAATCATTGTTAGTGCGCTCCCACTAACCTTCTTATATACACAAGAATCATCTTCGTTTTGAATGAAACCATATTGTAATATGATCTCATAAAAAATGTTGGTTCCAAGAACGCAATGCTGGCTTCAATCCATAAATGGATCGATTTAACTTGTAAAACTTGTTTGCATGTTTTGACACAACAAAACTGTCAGGATGTTGTAAACATCCTCCAAAAGGATTCTGTTAAGGAAAGCGGTTTTGACATCCATTTTCCATATTTCATAATCGAAATATGCAGCAATAGCAAACATTATCCGAATTGATTTAATCATGGCAATAGGTAAAAGGTTTCGTCGTAATCGACACTATATTGATGATGATACCCTTTCGTTACAAGCCTAACTTTGTACGTTTGTATGTTGCCATATTTCATGTATGTCTTCACCATGAAGACTCATTTGCTACCAATAGGCACAATGCCTTCTGGTACATCAACCAGTGTCCAAACTTGATTGTTATACATGGAATCCATTTCGGACTTCATGGCACCTTACCATGAAATGGAGTCGATACCTTTTATCGTTTCTTCATATGTAGTCAGTTCGTCTTACTCAAAAAGATTAATATCCACATGAGGTGAGATCAAAAACCAATACCTCTAAGGTTGTTTTCTGACTCTCTCCGATCTACGCGGTTCTTATGTATTAGAAGATTGTGGTACAGTCTTATCCTTGATGAACTATTCATTTTTCGTAAGGGAGTCGGTGCCTAAAATAGTATCACTCCGATTTTCATCGAGTTCTACTTTCCTCCCACTTACCACTGCATTTAGGAATTCCTCTAGGAAAACCGCATGGAGAGCAACAAATTTCTTTGTTCTTTTGTGAGTTGTGGAATTGGTTTCCCTAAGATAACCAATTACAAATGGGCACTTGTCCGATTTGGATTCCAGTTTGGTACCATCCAAACACATGCCCAGCATTCCCAAATCTTCAGGAATGAGAAACCCGGTTTCTATCATGTCCATATTTCATATGGAGTCCGTCCAACAGACTTTGAAGGAACCTTATTCAAAATAAGTATTACATTGTTCAATGCGTATCCCGTGAAGGAAATTGGTAGCTCAGTGCGACTCATTATTAATCTAACCATGTCCAACAAAGTCCAATTTCTCTGTTCGGACACACAACTCAATTGAGGTGTTCCGGGAGGAGTCCACTATGAAAGAATACCATAATCTTTCAAGTAATCGAGAAACTTATTGCTCAAGTATTTTCCACCACGGTCCAACCGTAATGTATTAATACTTTTACCAGTCTGTTTTTCAACTTCGTATCGAAACTCTTTGATTTTATCAAAAGTTTATGATTTGTGTTTCATAAGATACATATAACCATAACGCGATGCAACATCCATAAAGGTTACGAAGTATTTATAACCACCTCTAGCCTAGCTAGACATGGGCCCACATACGTCACCATGAACGAGGGCTAACAGCTCAGTGGCACGTACATTTTTACCGCTAAAAAGCATTTTAGGCACTTTACCTAATAAACAAGATTCGCAGACATCATTTGAATTAGGATCAAATTCGTCCAAGTATCCACTCTTCAACAAGTGTGGATATACGAGTCTCGTTAATGTGTCCCAGACAATAATGCCACAAATAAGTCTCATCTGATTTATCCAGTTTGAGCCTTTTGTTTGTCATATTTATATGTTTGAGATTCATTTATATTCAAAATATAAATATTGTTATTCACATCTAATGCGTATATCTCAATATCATCTTTATAAATAAAACACCCAGTGTTCTGGAACATAAAGGTATACTCGCAACAGGTTAAACTAGATATAGAGATAATGTTTCTAGTCAAACTAGGTACATTATAACGGTTTCCTAATTTAAGTACATGCCCAAATGGCAGTTCCAAAACTTAGGTTCCCACAGCCAAAACAGCGACTCTTATCCCGTTTCTGACTCGCATGTCGATCTCATCTGAAGCCAGTCTCATCCTAATCAGCAGATCCTGCACATCAGTACATATGTATGTACCACATCCAGTATCAAAATCCAATTTTAAAACTAGTAGTGGACATGTTTATAACAAACATACCTGAAGTCAGAGCCTTGCCCGCCTTCACTTCCTTCATATCTGCTTTGTCTGTTTACCACGGCTTAGGCAGACATATTGGGATATGTCATTTGTCTTCCCAGAAGACTGTGATGATTTTTCCTTTGCCTTTTATCTTCACACGCCCAGAAGCCTTCGGCCAAGCGTTGGCCTTCTGGGATGTCGAAGTAAGATGCGTCTTGCGCTTATTGCCCTTTTGGAAGCTCTGGCTCTCCCTCTTTGAGCATAGCCATTAACTCTCTAAGATTTTTCTCTTGGTTCATAATGAACCCACAGAGACTGTAAGAGCAAAGCTATGGAAGTCTTGACCTCATAGGTAATGCCCAGCTAACCTAGCTGTTCGATGTCAGCAATCATCTGTGACACCTAGTGCTCGACAGATGTACCCTCTGACATTTGCGAGCGAAAGAGCTTCTTTTGCAATTCGTACTTCTAAGATATAATGTTAGATCTATGAAGATCCTTCAATTTCAACATCATACTATAATGATCCAATTCTTTGTTCTGACGACGAAATTGAGGAGTCATTGCGGCAAGCATGCCGGATTAAGCATTAAAGTTATCATCACAATGAGTCTTCTAAAGCTCATGCTCTACTATTTGCTCAACTCTAGGCTCAGGTCCGAGAGGTTTCTCTATCCAATAGAGTAACTTCTCAATTCCCAGGACTATCATGTGATTCATTTCCCAATCAAGAAAATTTACGCCGTTAAAGAGATTTTCACCCAGGATTATGTCCCTTAACGTTAATCTTTCAGTCATCTTGATTGATATAGTCTAACTATCCAGTCAACAATTTTGGGTACACTCAAAATGTAATGGTTACTATAGTCTAACTATATAACTAACTACAAGCGAGCCTCTAACCCTCTGTGGAGTACTCGGGAAACCTAGTTTCCTAGTGGGCTAGGATCCCGTTAAATAACATACAACCTTGACTTTGGCCAACAAGTTGTATGAAACTTAGCTATGTAGATCTCTAAGATCAATTGGATCTCATCCAAGTCCGAAAAATATATCCAATATATGTAAATATATCCAATATATTTCCTTAACTTTTCCTCTGAATCAAATAAGCCTTGGCTATGGCTCAACAAGCTTAATGATTCCAGTTAAGCGGGACCCATTGACAATGGGAAAGCTTCGTAATCCACGTCGATGAACTAGAAGTGACCTTGACTTTGGCCAACAAGTCACAACCGCCTAAGACATGCGATATAGAATAAAGCTTTCGTGGTTCAAACACATCTGCGATGGACATTGATCTTGACTTTAGCCAACAAACCAATGCCAATCTTGGATCTTGAGAGAGAACCACTCAATGGAAGGAAAAATACTTAATATTTGATGAGGGTTTTCGCGTAAATTGGTATCCAATTTATTATCTTTGATTAGGTCTCATCATACACCGTTAAGCATGCATTCTAAAAGTATAATAAGGCGTAAAATAAAATAATAATGATATACGGATGGATATATAACAAATTTGTTCCTAGAATAAATCTTTCTCTTTCCTCTCTCCCGCTAGTGTTGGACAATTTTGGACCCAAAGCTTCACTATTTGTACAGATCATGTGTTGTTTACAAATTAACTATGTGACAAAGGAGATTGCACTCTTATCATTTGTGATTAGATCACCAGATGTATAATGATAAGAGGTCTCTATGATTGTTCCTGGATTGAGAATGATATGAGACAGTATCAGTCCACGAAGGATAAATCATTAAATATCCCTACTCAGAGTTTTATCGAGATTGGACATCGATAATATGTAAAAGACTAGTATTACACTTGTGCGCGTTGTGAGGGCACAACAACATAGTTCTCATATATTTGGGTATAAGATACTCATGCAAGTGTAATAGGAGGTTGTGTTTTACCGATGTACGGGAAACAGCTTCGCTCTGGATAGACCCCCATCGGAATTCCATTGGTAGTATGACTATGTGTCTATGGAAATCCGACATCAGGGTAGGTATATTTGGTCTTAACCTGAGACTTGCACCGCTAATACTTGCGACAATCAATATACTTTGGTTGCGGTCGTCAAGGGATTTAACAGGTTCTGTGTACGCCAATGCTGGGTATATTGAGAATCGTAGTGTGTTGGGTGTGATGTCAAGACGGAAGTGTCACTCCAGTCATATGGAGATGATGGTCACGTAGGATACGGTACTAGTACTCTTAAGTACTGCAGTCATCAAGATAAAATGACAAGGTCATGTTTATCCAATTATAGAGACTAGTTACCAGACATCCGACATGTGCTTCGTACGGGGCAGAAACAATTATAGCCCCAGGCCTAGCACGTGATCATCCGATACTGGACAGAAATACGCAATACTACGTATAATATGCCTGATATAGATCCTTATTCCTGTAAGGATATTTCTGGAGAATTGGGTAGGCATGACGCTTTGCTAGAAGCCAACCTTGTCTTGCAAATCGGTAAAACATAGTACTTGGTACTTACGTGTTCGGATAGTCCGATGACCGAATTTATTGCCAACATATCCGGGGATCTCATGGGTCACTTCCCGAAGATTCACCGATGACGTATGACTCGCACTTTTATTTAATCTGGGATTAATTAGATGAGAGAGAAAATTAATCTGGGATTAATTACAAAGATATTTTATCTGGGATAAAATATCATTAAAAGAGAGATAACGATTAATTGGAATTAATCGATTAATTAATATATTCGATATATTAACGAAATTGGATTTCGACGCGGAATTGAAATTAGATTTTAATTCGGGCGAACGAATTAATTTAGAATTAATTTGTTAGCGACGTGAATAGTGACTTCGCTAGGCGTAATCATTTAATTGCGTCGCAACGGAAAATTCGTTAATTTGGAATTAGCAAACCCGAGCCCGGGATTATTTGCGAGCGTATTCGCATTTCGAATTCGAGTGCAGCACGCAAGTCAAATCAAGTGTCAAATCGCTAGTCGCATCTAGCGTCGCATCAAGCGTCAAATCATGTCACTTTGAGTGATGTGACCATTGATTGATTGATGGTAGTTGTTGGAGTTGTTGGAAAGTTTTTGCCTTTGACTTTTGGAAAGCCAAAAGTGGTAAATCTTTTATTTATTTTTTGAAAAATATATAAGTGTATTAGATACACTTTTCCAACTAATTTCAAAACAATTTTCTCTCCTCCTCTCTTCTCTCATCTCACGCCCAAAGAGGGCTAATTTTCTTCTGTCTTGGCAATGAACTGCCGTGAGTCAAGAAGCAAATGGGAAGCAAAGTGCTTGGTTTTTGTGGCAAAAATCAAGAGAGCTAGCACTCCGAGAGACATGCGAAGGTGATAGGGAAGTCCACCCATGAGCCGGGAATCGTTTGACGAAGCTTGGAGCTCAAAACTTGGAGACAAATGGGCGAAACCAGTGAGCTGCACACAGCCACTGCCGTGAGCTTCACAATGAGCAGTTTTCAGTTTTTGTTCATCGCGCGTCGCTCAACCGATCGATGTGAGTATTCCGCAACTTCGTTGATTTGTATTCGCACTTGTTTCATGCTTGTTTATGATCTTGGGACATTAATAGAAACCAACAGCTAGCACTATTCATACTTCTACCCAATTACATAATACATTAAAGAAACCTCATTTACATTGAGGGGAATTGGTGAGAAGAGAAATACAAAGAGTAAAGAGATAATAGGCTGGACCGCAGGTCCAATTTAATAAATTCTAAATTTATTACAACAATTTCTAAAATTTCCCTCACCCTTCTAATATCCATCTGATATACATTATTCATACAATACATCCAAGTATTCACACATAGCATGTTATTCAATCAATATAATCCAATTAATTAATCTTTGAATTATGACCATCCAATGTTCAAACAACGATTTGATTTGTGCGAGTCCAACTCGTTTAAGAATAAATACTCAAAGTACATATTCTTGAATTATATCGAACTACAATTTTAAATCTAATTTAATTTGTATTCAATACTAATTCAGATTTAATTCTAAATTAAATAGTTACACTTATTTTAGTGCCTTTTAGACTTAATTCTAAATCTAATCTAAATGGGTCTCAAAGCCTAATTAGTATCCAATACTATTTTAATTAAAGTCCAATGGGCTTTTAATTAATTCTTAAGGCATGTGCTTTGGCTAATATGGATTCAATCCAAGATTCCAAGGCCCAATTTAGGAATCACCCTATGCCACAAAATCAATTTAGGCCCATTAGACCCAATTAAATTATTAAAGGTCCAATGTCATATTTGGACTTTATGGAAATGGTTTTAGGCCCAATTGAATCCAACCCAATTATCCAAAACCAAACTTGGCCCAACAAAACCCATTAAGCCCAATTACAACAATTAAATTAATACACTATTCCAAATTACATATTAATCCAATTCAAGTGTAATTAACATAATTAATCAACTAATCTAATGTTTCCAAAACACTAATTAAATCAATTAATCATGCTCATTATATCCAATTCATGTCCAACACAAATTGAAGCAAAATTAATCCATTAAATATGCTTCATTCACGACAATAAGTAAGAAATCAACATTCAATTTTGATTTCAATCCAATTAAATCAATAATCAACATTCAATTTCATGCAATTAACATATCCAATTGATAAATTTACAAAAATCACCATGAATCTTCTAGGGCATATTTTCGGCCATGAGGTAGGAATTAGGGAAAATTGATCTAATCAATTTTATACAATTCCAAAGATGTATAAATCCAATTCAACATCATCCAAACACAACCAAACAACCAATTTAGGCAAATCATGCTCCAAACACAAAATCCCCAAATTAAAGTCATGAACCATAGACTTTCAAATCAAACTTAGAATGGCTCTAGATACCATTGTTAGTGTCCTACACAAGCCACAAAATCACTAAGATGAATCTAGTGTGAATAAACAAGAGGAGTTACGGAAATACTCACAATGATTGGTAGAGAAGTTCAAAACTTTTTCTTTGAAGATGGATGTAATGGAAGCTCCAAGCCTTCAAATTGAATTCCAAACTCAAGGCTGAGTTTCCCTATCACCTTTCTTTGACTCCTTTAAGTGTTAGCTTGAACAAAATTTTGAAGAAAATTTTCTCCTCCAAGGAAAGCAATATTCGACCATAAGAGGTAGAAGAGGAAAATGAGTTTTTCAACTTGTTACAAAAGTTGATGTGTGTTTAAGTCCATAAATAGACTTTTGGAGCTTATAAATCAAGTTTGAAGTCTCACTAGATACGAAATCCTCTAGTTGTTCCATATAGATATCCTCTCAATGAATCTATTTAGGAAAGCAGTTTTCACATTCATCTTCCATATCTCATAGTCATGATCTGCCACAATAGTTAAAAAATCCTAATGGATTTTAGCATGGCTACTGGTGAAAAGATTTCCTCATAGTTAATCACAGGACGTTGAGTGTAACCTTTCCAGTCGGGCCTTACAGGTTTCCACTTTTCCATCGGGCCTCGCTTTCTTTTGTAAACTCATTTACAATCAATAGGTTTAACTCTTTCAGGACGTTCAACTAAGTCCCAGACTTATTTTTCATGCATGGAATCCATCTCAGATTTCATGGCTTCCTGCCATTTTCCCAAATCAATATCTAATATCGCATGTTTATACGTAGTCGGATCTGTTTCCTCCAAGAGGAGTACATCAAGGCTCACATCATATGTTAAAAATAATCTCTCATGAGGCCTTGATATAATATTCGACTTATGTAGAATCTGTGTTGTAGATCCGTTACATAGTTGGATCTCTGGTTCCATCTCAGGTTCTCTAATGTTGGGATTAAATTCATCAAGTTCAATCTTTCAACAATTCTCACTTTCTCTCAAAAATTCATTTTCAAGAAAAATGGCAAAGTGAACAACAAATAAATTTCAATGCTCAGAATCGTAGAATTGATATCCCATGGAATTATCAGGATATCCAATGAACCTACATTTATACCCCATTGGTGCTAGTTTATCCCGCTGCGTAACTCTAACGTATGTAGGACAACCCTAAATCTTTAAATATCTAAAACTTAGATTTCTACCGAACCATATCTGATAGGGGGTCGAAGAAACAACTTTCAATGGAACCCTATTAAGTATGTGGGCAGCAGTAAGTTAAGCGTAACCCCATAGGTTATAAGGAAGATCTGTATAGCTTATCATTGATCGCACCATATCTTATAAACTATGATTTCTACGCTCATATATAACATTGTGTTGGGGTGTTCCTGGTAGGCTATATTGGTTAAGAATTTCATTCTCTCTTAAATAATTTATGAATGCTTCACTCATGTATTCACCGCCGAAATCTAATAAAGGCATTTGATGAATTTATTGGTTTAATTTTCTACTTTATTTCGGAATATTTTGAACTTGTCAAATATTTTCGATTTATGTCTCATCAAATAGACATATCCATATCTAGACTTATCATCTGTGAAAGTCACAAAATATGTTGAACCATCATGTGTGGCATGATTTAATGGACCACACACATCGCTTTGTATTAGCTCAAATAAATCTCCAGCACGGTTCAACACCAAGAAATAAGGCATTTGTCATCTTTCCTTGGATACATGACTCACAAATCAGATAAGGATCAAAGGTAAGATTTTCAATCTAACCATCTTTTACCAATTTGGATAGACATTTAATACCTATGATGCCCAATCTCATAAGCCATAATTCAGTATTATTTAATTCAGATTTCCTACTTGTATTTTCCTTTATATTAAAGACATATCTATATGTTTCCAAATCATAGTGACCGTTAGATAAAGAACATTCACATTTCAATAAATTGTCTTTATCATATAAACAAAAGTTTCATCATTATTGTTTATTTTATTTCCCTATATATCTAATATTGGTAGCTATATTATTTGTCTGATAAGTGAGAGTACATAATAACAGTCATGTAAATCTAATTTACATCCATTGGGATGATCTAGAACAAGCGTTCATATGGCTTTAACTGTTAGTGTTCCTAGAACATGCCACAAGATCACTAAGATGATTCTAGTGTGAATAAACAAGAGGAGTTGCGGGGAAATACTCACAATGATTGGTAGAGAAGTTCAAAACTTTTTTCTTTGAAGATGGATGTAATGGAAGCTCCAAGCCTTCAAATTGAATTCCAAACTCAAGGGTGAGTTTCCCTATCACCTTCCTTTGACTCCTTTAAGTGCTAGCTTGAAAAAAATTTTGAAGAAAATTTTCTCCTCCAAGGAAAGCAATATTCGGCCATAAGAGGTGGAAGAGAGAAGATGAGTTTTTCAACTTTTTAAAAAAGTTGATGTGTGTTTGTTATGTGTTTACTTAACTTTCAAAAAGTTAAGTTGATGTGCTGAAAAAGTTGCAATAAATACAAGCCAACCACTTCCATCATTAGTCAAAAGTTGATATAAGTAAAGTGGGTCCCATCATTTTAAATTCAAAATTTGGTTGGCATACACAACACGACTTTGGGCCCAGTTTCGTTTAATCCGATTAAAGGAATTTTTCATCGCAACGTAATTAAATCCAATTTAATTAAATAATAATGTCTCGCAAAATTATTACGGAATTCGCTTACAAATTAATTCCAAATTAATTTGTTCGCTTGAATTAAAATCCAAGAGTAATTATGTTCGAGCCAAATGTCATCGGTGAATCTTTGGGAAGCGACCCAAGAGATCTCTGGATATGTTGGCAGTAAATACGGTTTTCGGACTATCTGAACACGTGCGTACCCGGTACCACGTTCTTACTGATTTACAAGACATGGTTGGCTTCTAGCAAACCACCATGCCTACCCAATTCTCCAGAAATATATTCAACTTGGAATATAAATAATCTTTATCAGGCGTAGTATACTAAGTATTGCATATTATGATCCAGTATCAGATGTCACATGCTAGGCCTAGGGCTGGAATTGTGTCTGCCCCGTACGAAGCACATATCGGATCACTAGCAACTAGTCTCTGTAATCGGATAATCATGACCTTGTCATATTATCCCGATAGTTACAGCATTTAAGATTACCAGTTATGTATCCTGGGTGATCATCATCTCCATATGACTGAAGTGATACTTGCATCTTGACATCACACCCAATATGCTATGATTCTTAGTATATCCAGAAGAGGCGTACACAGAACCTGTTAAAGCCTCGGATGACCAAACCCAAAGCGTACTGATTGTCGCAAGTATTAGCGATGCAAGTCTCAGGTTAAGACCAAATACACCTACCCTGATTCGGATTCCCATAGACACATAGTCATACTACCAATGAGACTCTGAGGGGTCTATCCATAGCGAAGCTGTTCCCAGTCCATCGGCTAATAGAACCTCCTACCACACTTGCATAAGTATCCAATACTTAAATATATGAGAACTATGTTGTTAAGCTTCCATAACGCGCACAAGTGCAATACTAGCCTATTCCACATTATCGATGTCCAATCTCGATAATACTACGACTAGGGATATTTAATGATCAAACCTTTCATGGATTAATATTGTCTCATATCTTATTAATTTGGTATTAATCATATGGAATTTTATCATTTATATATCCAAGTAATCCAATTACAAATGATAAAAGAGTAATTTCATTTGTCACATAGTTAATTTGTACAAAGAACACCATGTCTTTTACAAATAGTGATGCTATGGGTCATAATTATCCAACATTAACATCCAATATCTCGCCATTGCCAACTCTAAGCTGGATCTCCCCTTTATTCAGCCTTCTTTTAACCCTCATGACCTGCAGGGAATTAAAAATATGAGTAGGCCTGCCAGTGTCTAACACCCATCCACTATTTACAACTAAGGCTAATAAGATGTCAATAATAGGAAAAAAACAAAGCGTACCGGAGGGTTCTACTTTTCCTTTTAGCTCTGGACAGTCCTTCTTCCAGTGTCCAGACTTCTTGCATTATACACATTGATCACGAGCTACTTGTGATTTTGCACCTTTGCGCTTCTTGTGGTTCTTCTTTGATATCTTCTTATTCCCTATTTTGATTTTCTTTAACTTTCTCAGAAGTCTTCGAAGAGCCAGCTCCACCATGGAGAGGCACTACCTTTTAAGTTGTGGAAGTCGCGGGAAACAGATGTCGGAAGGGAAGAGTCAGAAATCAATACCTTGTTGGATTTAATTCGCTTGCTTAACTTCGGGTTTGCTTGTTGGACCTCTGTTTTAAAACACATCCTTAGCCCAAACCCCCACAAGTCACACACCGAGCCCACACACCACCAAGCCACACACCAAGCCCACCAAAATAAGACAAGCCCACGCCTAAGAGACCAAAGCCACGCCCAAACATATCCAAAATAACAAAATCACACATTAAACACATGTTAAAATCAAGACAAATCACATTCCCTAATTAAAAGATTCAAATCAAATCTCATCAAACACTTTTCTAATTCAATTAAATCATATCCCTAATCAAAAGAGAAGAAATCAAATTAAATTAAATCACATCCCTAATTAAATAGATTTTTCCTTATCACATACTAATTAAGAAGATACCCCCTAAAATTACAAAATCCTTTCCCTATTCACACAAGGTAAACCTCAACCATTGCCTATAAAAAGAATCATAAACCAACCTTAGAACCCATAGCTCATTCTCACGAAAACACAAAGAAAATAACCTAGTGATTCACGCCCAAAGCTTCCAATAAACACCCCTCATTGTCGTGAACAGCCCCTCACATTGCCTCACTCACGCACCCACTGACCATCCATTCAATCCACGCAAATCACACCCTCATGCAATCCACTCAATTCATGTCACACACTGCCTTCAACACACAGCCTGCCTAAATCACGCATAAAGCCACTCAACTCACGCCACTGCACTCCACAAACAGCCTCAGTTCACGCCCACAAACAGCCTCATACACTGCCTAAATCAGCCCCGCAAATTGCACTCGTAACTACTACAAAATAGCCCATATAGTCCCTTCAAAACACCGTAAAACAGTCCCGCAAACTGCACCCATAAGACCACCGAAAAAATGCACCACCAGTCCCTAAAAATTGCACTTAAAACACCCAAAATCTGTCCAGTGAAACTGCTTTCTGACTACCGAAAATTGTCCAGAAAACAACCCTCATTACCACAAAACTCACCTCAAACAATCCCGTATTAGCGCAAAATGGCAAGCCAAAATCGCGACCAGAAACAGCCATAAAATAGAGTAAAACAGCAGCCCAAACAGTGAAACAATGAAGGGAAATGTTGAACTAGTGAACCGGAGGAGTTACGGAGCATCAACCCTTCCGACAACCGCGCACCGCACTTCTGAGAGAGACTTAAGAGGTTAGACCCGAGGGCACCCTTTCAATTTATTCCCGCACTTTCTTTCCGTTATTTATTTTATTTCTTTGCATGCATATTGTTGGTTAATGTGTGATATGGCCATGGGATGAATGGAATATGTGTTATCCCATACGGTATATCGGATGGAAACCCAGACGTAAATTCCGTAGCCGAATCCAAATGGACGGTATTACGGTCTGCACTCGGGATACAATGCCACGTACCACTCGAGAGGCACACATATTTCGTTTCATCCAACCTTGTGCTTGAGCATTATTTAGTCGTTAGTATGTTATTTATTTTTAAGCATGATTTAGTCGATAGTATGTTTTTTCTTTATGCATGATTTAGTTATTTTCTTTCGCATTAGGAATTTAATTTACGTTTATGCTTAGGTTGTTATTTATTTTTTGTGTTTGATAATTCAATATGTTCATGAGATTATTGTGTGTTGTCGTGTGTTTGCCGTTATGATGACTTACTTTTAAAGCATGCAAACTTAGATATAGGTTTTATTTATCATGCACGTGAACGTAGAAATAGAATACTCTTAGGAATATATGTTGTGTAGACTTGGTTAAATTATTGCACAAATCCGTTCATTACAAGTGGCATAAGTAAGGGACCATTCCGAACCCAACGATTTGAGGTCTTCCCTTGCGAGGGGTGAGTGTGGCCTTAAATCTTTGTCCCAGTTCACACTAGGTGGCGACTCCATTATTCTCCAGTTTAGTTCCTTTGTGGGCTATTCCGTACTCTAGACTAGGCCGTGAGCCTGGAACAGCGTAGCCGATTTATGTGTCCTACAGTCTGGCGACTCTACTGGGGATAGAGAATCGTCCCCGAAATAATTCCTTGTAATGTTTATGATTTTTGTTTTACTTAACCGTGTCTACGGTGGGTTGAAGGGGTTTAATCAAAGGCACTATTAGAGCTAAGTAATGGTTTGGTGTCTTCCTTCATTCACTACCTTTCTATAAGGAAAAGCTGTGAAGGCACCTAGATAATCATTTACTCGAGGCTTACCATAATGGACTAATTTGGAGGACCTATTGTTTATTTCTGTCACCAAGGCGATAAGAGCCTAAGAGGCTGGGGTATTTAAGAGAGTCCGCTCCACGCTCCCTATGGGGAATCTTCAATAAGAAATCCATTTGACAGTCAGTCATGTATCATCACTCGTTGGCACGTACCTTAGCGTATAAAAAAGGTGCGCTCACTCGGTCGCTCGAACCCTTGAGTGGGGAGACCTAGTTGTGGGCAATCCTTCGCCGACGGGAGCCTTTGTCTACTCTCCTATAAACCTGCATATGAACCATAGTCATATATCTCATCGAAGTGCGAGATGTACCCTCATGCATCTCATGCATACATGCATCATGTTAACCCTGTGTCTTAAAAGCCATCACAGATATCCGTTGGGTTAGAGAAAAAAAATATTTGTCAATAAGAGTTTAGCAAACATAAATGTCGGGGAAAAGGGAACCGAGGAACAGAAAAATATACGATAAGGATAGAAAGACCATTGTGAAAAAAAAAAAAAACAAAAAAAAAAAAAACAAAAAAAAATGAATAAAAAAAAAAGAGAAAAATTGATTGTTTGTTTTAATCTCTAATAGTTAGGCATAAGTCCAATGATGAAATCGTTTGCTTTAGGGTGAAACCTTAGAAACGATAAGTGCGAGATGTACTCTCATCCGGTATTTTGAGTATTTGATCTTGACTAGACTCGCGAGCACTTAATTAGAGGATCTTAGCAGTGGAAGCCTGGGTAGTCGGCGAGATGACTAGTTGAAGAGATGGCGGATCAGTGAATGACCGTTTGCCTGGATGTCCATCCTGGTTTACTTATGCTAGGATATATGATATGGTTCGAAACGAAGAAAAGTCTCTGAAAAGAAAAAGAAAAAATAGACCACCTATAACCGATAAGCGTGAAGCTACCCATGGGCGAGTATTAGGACCACCATTAGGAGAAATGCTACCTTAAAGGGTAGGTGTGCTGAAAAATAAAAGAGAAAGAAAGAAAAAAAAGATAAAGACAAAAAGACAAAAAAGAAAAAGAAAGTTCAAAATGAAAAGAAAGAAAAGAGAGAGAAAAAAGAAAAAAGAAGAAAACCATATCATGTTGAGTACGAGGAAGTAAGAACAATGTATGATCAAGACATCTAGGTTGGTTTGACCCATTGATCCCAATTCTTCGAGACAAAATCATCGAGTTGGCTTACTTAAGGATTAAGCTGCGAAAGAGCCTTGGCACACACACACTAGGAGTCTAGTTCAGATCACTCATGCAGACGATCAGATTTGAGTATATTAAGTACTTTGAAGGTTCTTTGGGTTCGACGCGAAGCATCCGTTGAGGATAAAAATATGTTTAGCTATCAGGACTATCTCGTGAGAGGCAATACAACATGTTGATATGCAACATCACATCAGTATCAGTTTGGGGGTGAGGCCTATATCAGTATCAGTTTGGGGGCGAGACCCACATCAGTATCAGTTTGGGGGCGAGGCCCACATCAGTATCAGTTTTGGGATGAGTCCCAGGGTTGAGGCCCACATCAGTATCAGTTTTGGGATGAGTCCCAAGGTTGAGGCCCACATCAGCATCGGTATCAGTTTTGGGGATGAGTCCCAGGGTCGAGGCCCAAATCATCAGCAGTTTTGGAACGTCACATCACATAATCTACTTTGGCCGAGTGCAAGCAACGAATAGCAAAAAGCTAAATTGAGTCTGGGGGCGACCAGTCAACTACCCCGCGAATAAGGGATTTATCGAGAACTTGAGCAATGAGACTAAAGGAAACTAAGCAATCACCAAGAGAGAATCGACAGAAAGGAACTACGAGCAGGCCCAGAGGGCGACTAAAGACTTTTGCAGGCAAATGGCACCAAGGAGCACAAGGAAGGCCTAACCCATCGGAATAGGAAACATATCTATGCATACATATCACATACATGCAATTTTTGTTTTGTATTCGCAGGTTTGTGGCGGTAAAGACCATCTCATCGAGTAACGGTTCAAAAATAAGCCACATTCTCGCACAGCACGGTTTGGAAATGGACTACAACAGATGCCAAAAATAGCGTTCCAAAATGGAGCACACACAACAAGATGCCGAAAATGGCGCTCCAAAATGGAGCACATGCAACAAATGTCGAAAATGGCACTCCAAAATGGAGCACACACAACAGATGCTGAAAATGGCGCTCCAAAATAGAGCACACACGACAGATGCCAAAAATGGCGCTCCAAAATGGAGCACACACAACAAGATGCCGAAAATGGCGCTCCAAAATGGAGCACACACAACAAGATGCCGAAAATGGCGCTCCAAAATGGAGCACACATAACAAATGCCAAAAATGGCGCTCTAAAATGGACCACACACAACAGATGCCGAAAATGGCGCTCCAAAATGGAGCACACACGACAGATGCCGAAAATGGCGCTCTAAAAATGGAGCACACACAACAAATGCCGAAAATGGCGCTCCAAAAATGGAGCACACGCAATAGATGCCAAAAATAGCATTCCAAAAATGGAGAACAGTTCAAAAATAGACCACCAGATCAACTCAGTTCAAAGCAGCAGGCAAGTCAGATGGCAGCTGGCGAGCCAGGTAAGTAAAAATGCATTGCATAACTTTGATAGGATTTTAATTGTCACACACTGCATAAATCCCATCAAAGTGGGGGCGACTGTAGGCACTGCATTTTTGAATATAAGTCCCGATGATGAGTCTCACATGGAGGCCCTACCTTTTAAGTTGTGGAAGTCGCGGGAAACGGACGTCGGAAGGGAAGAGTCAGAAATCAATACCTTGTTGTATTTAATTCGCTTGCTTAGCTTCGGGTTTGCTTGTTAGACCTCTGTTTTAAAACACATCCTTAGCCCAAACCCCCGCAAGTCACACACCGCCAAGCCACACACCAAGCCCACCAAAATAAGCCAAGCCCACGCCCAAGAGACCAAAGCCACGCCCAAACATATCTAAAATAACAAAATCACACATTAAACACATGCTAAAATCAAGACAAATCACATTCCCTAATTAAAAGATTCAAATCAAATCTCATCAAACACTTTCCTAATTCAATTAAATCATATCCCTAATCAAAAGAGAAGAAATCAAATCAAATTAAATCACATCCTTAATTAAATAGATTTTTCCTTATCACATACTAATTAAGAAGATACCCCCCATAATTACAAAATCCTTTCCCTATTCACACAAGGTAAACCCCAACCTTTGCCTATAAAAATAAGCCTAAACCAACCTTAGAACCCCTAGCTCATTCTCACGAAAACACAAAGAAAATAACCTAGTAATCCATGCCCAAAGCATCCAATAAACACCCATCCCTACCGTGAACAAGCCCTCACATTGCTTCACTCACGCACCCTCTGACCAGCCATACATTCACGCACCCCATAGCCTCACTCACGTAACAGCCCCTCACATTGCCTCACTCACGCACCCCCTGACCATCCATTCAATTCACGTAAATCACACCCTCATGCAAGCCACTCAATTCACGTAACACACTGCCTTCAACACACAGCCTGCCTAAATCACGCATAAAGCCACTCAACTACACCACTGCACTCCGCAAACTACCTCAGTTCACGCCCACAAACAGCCTCATACACTGCCTAAATCAACCTCGCAAATTGCACCCGTAACTACTACAAAACAGCCCATATAGTCCCTTCAAAACACCACAAAACAGTCCCACAAACTGCACCCATAAGACCACTGAAAAACTGCACCACAAGTCTCTAAAAACTGCACTTAAATCACCAAAAATCTGCCCAGTGAAACTGCCTTATGACTATCGAAAATTGTCCAGAAAACAACCCCCATTACCACAAAACTCACCTCAAAACAATCCCGTATTACCGCAAAATGGCAAGCCAAAATCGTGACCAGAAACAGCCATAAAATAGAGTAAAACAGCAGCCTAAACAGTGAAACAGCGAAGGGAAACGTTGAACTAGTGAACCGGAGGAGTTGCGGAGCATCAACCCTTCCGACAACCGCGCACCGCACTTCTGAGAGACGACTTAAGAGGTTAGACCTGAGGGCACCCTTTCTATTTATTCCCGAACTTTCTTTCCGTTATTTATTTTATTTCTTTGCATGCGTATTGTTGGTTAATATGTGCTATGGCCATGGGATGAATGGAATATGTGTTATCCCATACGGTATATCGGATGGAAACCCAGACGTAAATTCTGTAGCCGAATCCGAATGGACGGTATTACGGTCTGCACTCGGGATACAATGCCACGTACCACTCGAGAGACACACATATTTCATTTCATCCAACCTTGTGTTTGAGCATGATTTAGTCGTTAGTATGTTATTTATTTTTAAGCATGATTTAGTCGATAGTATGTTATTTCTTTATGCATGATTTAGTTATTTTCTTTCGCATTAGGAATTTAATTTACGTTTATGCTTAGGTTGTTATTTATTTTTTGTGTTTGATAATTCAATATGTTCATGAGCTTATTGTGTGTTTTTCGTGTGTTTGCCATTATGATGACTTACTTTTAAAGCATGCAAACTTAGATATAGGTTTTATTTTCATGCACGTGAACGTAGAAATAGAATACTCTTGGGAATATATGTTGCGTAGACTTGGTTAAACTATTGCACAAATTCGTTCATTACAAGTGGCATAAGTAAGAGACCATTCTGAACCCAATGGTTTGAGGTCTTCCCTTGCGAGGGGTGAGTACGGCCTTAAATCTTTGTCCCAGTTCACACTAGGTGGCGACTCCATTATTCTCCAGTTTAGTTCCTCTGTGGTCTATTCCGTACTCTCGACTAGGCCGCGAGCCTGAAACAGCGTCGCCGATTTCTGTGTCCTACACTTTCCTCAAATTTTGTTCCACCATCCGTAACATGTTATGAAATTCTTCATAGATGGCTTGCATTGATTGCCTATGGCAGTTTAATACAAATCCAGTATAAGCTCCAAGCAAAAAAGACAAAATCAAATTACGACATAGCTGTTCATCAATCAAAATATCTTGTCGTTACAAGTATCAGATCTAGTCAATCATGTTCAAAACATGAATACTGACAGCTCATCCATCCTTGTGTTCAGCACTAAACAATTCCTTAGACCTCCGATATATTTCGATTTCTTGATTTTCCTCGAACAACTCCTTATGTGTTCGCATAATACTCCAAGCATCTGGTACATCTATGTAATGTCTCAATAAATCTGGAACCATCAATCCTAAAATATAGGATTTCACATTCAGGTTATCATCCTTCTATTTTACAAAAGTTTCTCGCTCTTCATGAGTTGAGTCATGATCGATTTCAACAAGCAATTGATTGATAGTTATATAATTCAACTTTTCAAACTCCAAGACAAGGCAGATGTTCATTTCCCATTCGAAATAGTTATCATCTTCTTTTAGTTTATTAGAATCCAAAAGTCTCTTCAATGGATTTTTGGTAGCCATCTACAAGACAACATTTTAAATAGTATTTTTTATTTCAAAATAATAACACTAACTGATTATGGAGTTTTAAATCTATTAGTGTCATCCCACTATTTTACGTAGTTT
Source organism: Zanthoxylum bungeanum (assembly GCA_019454045.1). Taxonomy (NCBI): domain Eukaryota; kingdom Viridiplantae; phylum Streptophyta; class Magnoliopsida; order Sapindales; family Rutaceae; genus Zanthoxylum; species Zanthoxylum bungeanum. Next base: position 193,019 of record SKCR01024382.1, on the reverse strand, counting down.
CGTAATCTTCCTTAATAGAAAAATAGAAATTTGACTATCAAAACTTCATAGCATGAAGTGGATCCCATGACATTTACTCTAGACTCACACTAATGATGGTATTGGCCTTTATAAATTCATTAGGTAGACCTCCAAGGTCAATCACTTCATGTGACTCATAGTTTGGTCCTGATGTATACTTGTCAACCAGGACACGAGATAAGGTTATGGTCTATACTCATCTGTTAGAATGCTTCCCAAAAGATTATGTCTGAACTGGTCCATCTGTCTACCAGGACGCGAGACACCATTACATCTGCTATGCACAGTCTGATTATCAGAATATCTGAATGCATTGGCCTCAGCATGTCCACGTCTCTATCTGTGAAAGAGATTGATGTTGAGTAGGTAGATGGCCTTGCTCCTACCTTGGTGAAATTTACTTGAAATCCTAGGACCCTAATCTAATCCTCCCTGTCTACAAGTCAGAGCTCTATCATGCGTTATTTCCCTTGTCATTCCTCGAGCATGTCCACCCTTACTTAAGAGACATGACAACCCATCTTTATCTCTTGAGGCATTTTTTGGTAATACTTTAGATCTCTGCTGGGTGTTTCTTTGGTCTTGGTGCTATTGGTAGTTGACATCCCCGGCTTCCAACTGGCTCTTCCCTTTCAAATATTCTAGAAACTTGCCCTTCTTCATAATTGCTTTTAACTATCAGTATAGGTTGTTACATTTAGCAGTGTTGTGCCTTACTTCCTTATGAAACTCACATTATAGTTTTTTGTCACATTATTTTTATGGCACTTTTATCGGATAGGGGTCCCTCAAAAGGCCTTGGTTTTTCACTTTGTGGAAGATCTGATCATATGGTATGGTGAATTCATACAACATCGTGTCATCCTCCCACCTTGGGTATTTGGGCTCTGACTCGTACCTTCCTCTTTCCTCAGTGTTTCCTAAGGTCCTAGATTCTTTCTTGTCTATCTGTAGCCTTCTTTTCCTCGAGTCTTAACTCTACTCGCTCCTGGTTTCGTTGCAGCAAAATTGACTTGCCACTGTGATCTCATCAACTTGGGACATCCTTATCATATTCTCCATCACCTTCAGCAGGCCTTCTGTCCTGGTCCATACCTCTAACATGTCATACAGAGGTGCCTTTAGGAACTCCTCATGCATGTAAGACCCATTAATCAACCCTCAGATGAAGAAGGCCGCTGCTAATTTCGAGTTTAGGTTGTTGACAGTGTTAATATTATTAACGAACCTCTGTAAATGTTACCTGGGAGGCTCATCGTATCGCTGCTCCAACTGTAGGTCCGCCATAATAACTTGAGTGAGACGGTTGCCATGGTATTGCTCGATAAACCTATGCCCAGATCTTCAAAACACCTTATAGATCTCTCTGATAATTGCATGAACCAAGAGAAAGTGTTGCTAGCGAGAGTGGTGATGAACAACTTACATATTTGAGCCTCATTGGTGGTTTTCAACGTGAGCCTCTGTCGAAACTGAACCATGTGAGTAACTTTGTCTAACTTCCCAGTGTATTTGTTGAAGCTGGGTGGAGTAAAGTCTCAGGGTTTCAACTCTTCTTCAATCCATTCCTGGAATGATGAGGTGGACATCCCTCTTATTGCTAGATCAACCAAATCTATCGGGGTATAAAACTAAATATCCTCGATCCTCTTTCTTATTACCACCACTAACTTCTCGTCGACACATTCCTTCTTCCAGTATATATCCTTCTTATTGCGACTTACATCCAAGCATTTTCATGTCTCCTTATGTTCCACCTATCTCCATGTTCGACCCTGATTTTTGGAGCCTTCTGCATCAGAATCCTCGCCATTGATTTCGATGAGACTCCTTCTAAAAGGCTCTTTTTCGATGGGGTCCTTGATGGTGGCTCTTTCCTTCTCTTTGCTTTCTCGATCTTGGAACATAAGTTTTGATGTTATGATCAAGTCTTATGATTTTGATTAGAACGTCAAAGAGCCTTGTGTATATAGGCGCCTCATTGATGGTAAGGTCGATTTTATCGTTTTGTACATCGATGATATTTTACTCATTAGGAATGATGTAAAAATATTATCGGACGATAAATCTTGGCTAGCTAACCAATTCCAAATGAAAGATTTGGGAGAGACTAGTTATGTACTTGGGATTCAGATTCTTTGGGATCACAAGAGTGTCGGACGATTATGACCCATAGCATCACTATTTGTAAAAGACATTGTATTTTTGTACAAATTAACTATGTGACAAAGGAATTGCTATTTTATCATTTTGTAATTGGATTACTTAGATATATAATTGATAAAAGTCCATATAGTTTAACTGGATTAATAAGATATAAGACAGTATTAATCCACGAACGGTTAATCATTAAATATCTCTAGTCATAGTATTATCAAAAATGTACATCGATAATGCGGAATAGACTAGTATTACACTTGTGCGCGTTATGGAAGCTTAACGGCATAGTTCTCATATATTTAAGTATTATATACTTATGCAAGTGTGATAAGAGGTTCTGTTAGCCGTTGGATTGGGAACAACTTCGCTCTGGATAGACCCATTGGAGTCTCATTGGTATTATGACTATGTATCTATGGGAATCCGAATCAGGGTATTTGTATGTGATCTTTAATCTGAGACTTGCATCGCTAATACTTGCGACAATCAATATACTTTGGTTTTGGTCGTCCAGAGCTTTAACAGGTTCTGTGTACGCCTCTGCTAGGTTTACTGAGAATCGTAGTGTATTGGGTGTGATGTCAAGATGAGAGTATCACTTCAGTTATATGAAGATGATGATCACGCAGGATACGATACTAGTACTTTTAAATGCTGCAGCTATCGGGATAATATGACTAGGTCATGATTATCCGATTACATAGACTAGTTACGCGGGATCTGATATATGCTTCGTACGGGGCAGACATAGAGCCAGGCCTAAGCCTAGCATGTGACATCCGATACTGGATTGTATTACCCAATTCTTCATATACTACGCCTGATACAAAGTATATATTCCTCGTTGAATATTTCTGGAGAATTGGGTAGGCACGGTGCTTTGCTAGAAACCAACCATGTCTTATAAATCGATGAGAACGTGGTATGTGGTACGCACGTGTTCGGATAGTCCGACGACCATATTTACTGCCAATATATCCAGGAATCTTTTGGGTCGCTTCCCAAAGATTCACAAATGACATTTGACTCGAACATAATTAATCTGGGATTAATTAAAAGAGAGAAAATTAATCTGGGATTAATTACGGTAAGAATTTATCTGGGATTAAATTCGTCTAGAAGAGAGCATGTGATTAATTTACATCGCCACGATGTATGATCTCCCGAATCACATGGAAACGTCGAAGTACATGTTTGGATCGTTGATGAGACTGCGGTTCCTTAGAATGTGCTATAGCCCCGTTATTATCACAATACAAAGTTACGGGCTCAACTGCTAATGGAACTACTCCTAATCCAATTAGGAATTTACGGATCCAAACTACTTCTTTTGCTGCCTCAGCTGCAGCAATATATTTCGCTTCTGTTGTTGAATCGGCAACAGTCTCTTACTTGGAAAATTTCCAGCTCACTGCTCCATTGTTCAAACAAAATATGTACCCCGATTGCGACTTACAGTCATCTTATCGGTTTGGAAACTTGCATCGGTGAACCCAGTCACCTCAAGTTCTCCATCTCCATAGACTAAGAAAGCATCCTTAGTTCGTCTAAGATACTTAAGGATGTTATTTACAGCAATCAAGTGACCATCACCTGGATCGGCCTGATAGCGACTGCACATGCTCAAAGCATACGAGACATCATGTCGTGTACATATCATGACGTACATGATCGATCCGACTATAGAAGCATACGAGATCCGACTCATTGAATCTCTCTCATCTTGAGTTTTAGGACATATGTCCTTAGATAGAGAGACGCCATGTGACACTGGAAGCAGCCCCCTCTTGGACTGATCCATGTTGAATCTCTTCAACACTTTGTCAATGTACGAGCTCTGAGAGAGTCCAAGCAGCTTTCTAGATCTATCCCGGTAGATCATTATTCCTAGAATAAAGGCTGCTTCTCTCAGGTCTTTCATGGAGAATTTTAATGAAAGCCAAGCTTTCACCGATTTTAGCATGGGAATGTCATTGCCGAGAAGTAATACATCATCAACATATAGGACAATAAATGTCAGTGCGCTCCCACTAACCTTCTTATTTACACAAGAATCATCTTTATTTTGAATGAAACCATATTCTTTTATGATCTCATCAAAATGTTGGTTCCAAGAACGCGATGCTTGCTTCAATCCATAAATGGATCGATTTAACTTGCAAACCATGTTTTCATGTTTTGGCACGACAAAACTGATGGAGTTGGTGCTTTGAGTGTCAATCCGAATTGTACATTTTATTATTTACTAATAAAATAACTATATTTTTCATTTCATACCCTATTAATGGTATTGTCATTACGCGTATTAAATTGATGTATCGTTATGCTAAGAATGACATCGACCTTAGAATAGTTTTGACACTAGGTGTAAACTATTCTTAAAGTAAATATTCCTAGTCGAATTCCTATAACCTAGAAGACTAGCACATGTCGTATATTGGAATTGGAGTTCCAATGGTTTAACGCGATGTACCATGAGTTTTGGAAACTCGTATAGACATGTGGGTATTCGTTGGAGCAAATACTGAATGACTTATTGGTGATTCCTAATAGTTGGAAGTACACACCATCGTCAATAGGAATCTCCTCGAGTCGAGTAGCATATGTAATCTTTTGACTATAGGATAGCATTGATTTTGTGTGAGATCCTCCACACTTAGATGCCATGTATGTTAGAAACCTTTCACGGTCTGGCCTCTATATGTTCGTTGGGTGTGGACCGATGCACACAGTAATCAAGTGCGAAGTAAGATAGGATCTGTCGGCCCGTATGTGTACCATAAGGGGTTTAGGTATCCATGTTAGTAAAGTCACGATTCTTAAATCTTTGGCCAAAGTCGATCACCTAGGGTGGATCGCATCAGTTATGAAGAATCGTGGACATGTCGACATGAGATGTGCGTCTTGGAAACTTGACGGTAAATTCTATATTTCCTAAGCATAACTCGGATAGCCTACAACATAGGGATTGTTAAACATATGTGATGACCTCGACTTGTATAGTTCAGAAAGGTCATTCGTGTTCTTCGCGAATTCGGAGGTGGCCGAATTGCGTACATATTAGCTAGGCTTATATGACGAACGTATCTGAACTTAGAGAGTCTCAATATGAAGTGTACTCGTTGAGCACTTGGGTAGCCGATTATTTTTGATATAATATAATATTCGATATTATAATTATCAACTAAGATAATCAAGTGTTATTGGATAACATTGATTATTTACTCTGACCTAATTGGATTAATTCAATAATTACACAAGGGATTAATTGTAAAATCATAATTATCTCTACCATTTGAGGATATTATGGTAATTGTAAGTATGTAATAATAGGTAGTTTTGGCTTTATTTAATTGGATTAAATCAAGGTGGCAAACATTTAACTAATCCATTTCCTAATCTTTGGCTTGATTTAATTGTATTAAATTAAAGTGGGAGACAATGGAGATTAGTCACACATAATTATACATATTTGGACAAATTAGATTAAGCCCACTTAAAAGTTGATTACAACTTTTATTAATTAAAAATTGCCTAAGTTTTGCTATAAATAACAAGCTTTATGAAGGTTTTAATTACAAGTTCAAATACAAGCATAAGCAAATTCTTGAGAGATTAGCCTAAGTTAGAGAAGTGTTTAGAGAAGCTTGTGAGGTCTCTACAACATTTCATCTATGAGAAATCAAGATTGGATCTTTAAGTGAAGCTTGGAAGCATTGGAAACAAGATTGGATCTTGAAATCAAGCTTGCACACCTTGGAGGTTCTTCAACATTTTCAACAAGGAGAAGTAGATTGGATCTTGCATCAAGCTTACTAGGTAATGTTTGATATTCTCCAAAACTATGTTTATTTGTGTATTAGATGCATGATCACATAGCTTAATGTTGAATAAGGCTAATCAATTGTGTTAGGATACTTTAGAAGTATAAACATAACATACTTGTAATTAGGTCAAAGATGTTCATGTTGGACATGAAACAATTAATTAGAGTTTGGAACTCTAGATTAATGCTTAGAGCTATGGCTACCATTCTAGATTCACTTGACCACCTTTAGGTGGACTAGAATTGTTCATGAAACATTTCTAATTGGGATTCTAAAATGGTTTGTGCATTGGATTCAAAATTTACGCAAACGTCTATTTAGAATAAATTTATGTTTTTGGAAAAATATTTGATATTTTGAAAGACTAGATTTTTATTCTATAACATGTGTTTATGATGGTTTTGAAATTAAAAAATTAATTTTGGGTATTTTTGAAGTGTTTAAGGAAGACCGAAGCAATTAGGGTCAGCTCTCTGGAATCCAGAGAGCTGAAGCTTAAAAGAAAACAATTGAAAATAATATTTAAAAAAAAGGGGGTTGATGCGCGCTACAGTGCCGCGCGCACTATAGCGCGTGTAGTGCACCCGCGTGGCACCCTTCGCCCGCGCTGATTTTGTTTTGCTTCGTTCGGGAGCTTCCGGACTCCGTTTCAGTCCCGGTTTTTTCCTATACACTTGTAATGGAATATATTATTTCATTAAATGATTTAAAATTACACACATACTTGATATCCATGGGTTAGACCCATTTCCACTGCTCGGGGCACCGATCCGACCCTAGGGGTTCCACAACTGCCCTAACAGAATGGTATCAGTAGCAAAGGCTTAACCACACAACACATGTTTTGAATCTATGCCATAGTAATTTTAATTTAATTATGCATAGGACATATTGGATATGTATTGCATGTTTTAAATTAAAACTTTGACCTAATTAAGTTAATGACTTGATTGTCATAAATCTCTTGTGATTAGGTGATTACTTTTAAGTAATAGTATTAATAATGTTGGAGCATTATTGGATGGTCTGTCTTGTCAATACAGAGATGAATGAGTTCTTACTACTTATATCCAATACCGTCATTAGTGTTAGGGTATAAGTGCTCGGAACTTAGGTCGCTCCGGTAAAACATTAGATGTAGCGTGATGAGTTAATGTAGTCATCCAATATCGTCATTAGTGTGAGGGTGTACATACGAAGCTCATTAATTCACATTGACAAGTATACACCTAGAACACGTCTTAATCCAATATCTTCATTAGTGTGAGGATAAGAAACGGTTCAGGACCAAACTAGGAGTCACATGAAGTGATTGACCTTGAAGGTCTACCTAATGAGTTTACAAAGGCCAATATCGTCATTAATGTAAGGCTGGAGTAAATTTCATGGGATCCACTTCCCGCTATGAAATTTTGATATTTCTATTTTTTCGTTAAGGGAGATTACGGAATTACGTAAAGTAGTGGGAGGGCACTGATAGATTTAAAATTCCATAATCAATTAGTGTTATCACTTTTGAAATGAAAATTGTTCTGCTACTACTCAAAAATATTATCTTGTAGATGGATGCCGCTAATCCATTGATGAAACTTTTGGATTCCAATAAGCTAAAAGGAGCCGAGAACTATTTCGAATGGGAAATGAACATATGTCTTGTCTTGGAGTATGGAAAGTTGACTTATGTCACTATCAATCCACTTCCTGTTGATATCGATCCTGACTCCACTCCAGAAGAGCGAGAAACTTTTAATAGATGGAAGGATGATAACCTAAAGGTGAAATCTTACATCTTAGGATCGATGGTTCCAGATTTGCTGAGATAGTACATTGAAGTACCGGATGTTTGGAGCATCATGCGAACACTCAAGGAGTTGTTCGACGTAAATCAAGAGATGGAACTTTATCGAAGGTCTAAGGAACTTTCCGTGTTGAACTCAAGGAGGGAGGAGCTGCCAACACTCATGTTTTGAATATGATAGACCAAATTCGATATCTTGAACGACAGGGCATTGTGTTTGATGAAAGGCTAGGCCGTAATTTGATTATGTCTTCTTTGCATGGTTCTTATGCTGGTTTTATATTGAATTTCCATATGCATTCGATGCAAGCCACATACGAAGAACTTCATAACATGCTACGCACGGCGGAGCAAGATTTGAAGAAAGACAACCCCACATTGTATCTCCATGGTTGAGCTGGCTCTTCAAAGACTTCTGGAAGTCAAAGAAAATTAAGATGGGGAAGAAGAAGATATCAAAGAAAAACTCCAAGAAGCGCAAAGGCGCAAAACCGAAAGTAGCTCGTGATCAATGTCTACAATGCAAGAAGTCTGGACAAGGAAGAAGGACTGTCCAGAGCTTAAAACAGGACCCTCAGGTACGCTTTGTATTTTTCCAATTATTAACATCTCATTAGCCTTAGATGCAAATAGTGGATGGGTGTTAGACACTGGCAGTCCCACTCATATTTGCAATTCCCTGCAGGAAATGAGGGTTAAACAAAGGATGAATAAAAGGGAGATCCAACTTAGAGTGGCAATGGCGAGACATTGGATGTCAAGGCCATAGGAACTGTTGTTCTAGATCTTCCAAATTGATGTAAATTAGATTTGCATGACTATTATTATGTTCCCTCACTTATCAGACAAATAATATCACTGCCTATATTAGATAAAAAATGATATAAAATAAACATTAAGGATGAAACTTTATGTTTGTATGATAAAGAAAATTTATTAAAATGTGAATGTTCTTTATCAAACGGTCATTATGTTTTGGAAACATGTAGAGATGTCTTTAATATAGAGAAAAATACAAGTAGGAAGTCAGAACTAAATAATACTGAATTATGGCAGATGAGATTGGGCCATATAGGTGTTAGACGTCTATCCAAATTGGTGAAGGATGGTTTGATTGAAAATCTTACCTTAGATCCTTATCCAATTTGTGAGTCATGTATCCAAGGAAAGATGACAAAGGCCCCATTTCAAGGTGTTGGACACCGTGCTGGAGATTTACTGGAGCTAATACACAGTGATGTGTGTGGTCCATTAAATCATGCCGCTCATGATGGTTCCATACTTTGTGACTTTCACATATGACAAGTCTAGATATGGATATGTCTATCTGATGAAACATAAGTCGGAAACATTTGACAAGTTCAAAATATTCCGAAACGAAGTAGAAAAACAAACCAGTAAATTTATCAAATGCCTTAGATCAGATCGAGGCGGTGAATACATGAGTGAAGAATTCAAAATTATTTAAGGGAGAATGGAATTCTCGCCCAATATAGCCCACCAGGAACACCTCAACATAATGGAGTGTCTGAGCGTAGAAATCATACTTTATTGGATATGTGTGATCCATGATGAGCTATACATATCTTCCTTATTTCCTTTGGGGTTACGCTTTACAAACTGCTGCCTACATACTTAATAGGGTTCCATCGAAAGCTGTTTCTACGACCCCCTATCAGATATGGTTCGGTAGAAATCCAAGTCTTAAACATTTAAAGATTTGGGTTGTCCTGCATACGTTAGAATTGTGCAGCGGGATAAACTAGCACCCAGGGGTATAAATATAGGGCCGTTGGATATCATGATAATTCCATGGGATATCAATTCTACGATTCCGAACAACGAAATGTATTTGTTGTTCACTTTGCAACTTTTCTTGAAAAGCAATTTTTGAGAGAAAGTGGGAATTGTAGAGAGATTAAACTTGATGAGTTTGATCTCAACATTAAGGAACCTGAGATGGAACCAGAGATCCAACTAGGTGAAGGATTTACAACACAGGTTTTACGTAAGTTGAATAGAATATCAAGGCCTTCTGAGAGACTATTTTTAACATCTGATGTGAGCTTGATGTTCTCCTCTCTGGAGGAAACAGATTCGACTACGTATAAGGAAGCATATTGGATATCGATTCGGGAAAATGGCAGAAGCCATGAAATCCGAAATGGATTCAATGCATGCCAATCAAGTCTGGGACTTAGTTGAACTTCCTGAATGAGTTAAACCTATTGGTTGTAAATGGGTTTACAAAAGGAAGCGAGGGCCCGATGGAAAGGTGGAAACCTTTAAGGCCCGACTGGTAGCGAAATGTTACACTCAACGTCCTGGGATTGACTATGAGGAAACTTTTTCACCAGTAGTCATGCTAAAATCCATTAGGATTCTTTTAGCCATTGCTGCATATCACGACTATGAGATATGGCAGATGGATGTGAAAACCGCTTTCCTAAATGGATTCTTTGAAGAAGATATCTATATGGAACAACCAGAGGGTTTCATATCCAGCGAGACTTCAAACTTGGTTTGTAAGCTCCAAAAGTCTATTTATGGACTTAAACAGACATCCCGAAGCTGGAATCGTCGTTTTGATGAGATAATTAGATTATCTGGATTCATCAAAAATGAAGAAGAACCATGTGTTTATAAGAAAGTTAGTGTGAGCATGATAGTTTTCCTAGTCTTGTATGTAGATGACATCTTTATCATAGGAAATGATATATGGATGATGCAAAGTGTGAAAGCCTACCTTGCAAGAACTTCTCCATGAAAGATATGGGTGAAGTTTCCTATATACTAGGTATAAGGCTCTACCGAGATAGAGTCAGAAAGCTTATAGGGTTGTCATAATCGACGTACATAGACAAAATGTTAGAAAGGTATAGTTTTACCAACTGCAAGGCAGCAAATGTACCTTTCCGATACGGCATACATCTTTTGAAGAAAATGGCACCTCAAACTGAGGAAGAGAGAGTTAGGATGTCTAACTTGCCATATGCTTCTTGTATTGGAAGTATAATTATGTTATGTTATGGACTAGACCTGACATCAGTTTCGGCGTCAGTGTGACCAGCCGATATCAATCTGATCCAGGTAATGATCATTGGACAGCCGTGAAACATATCCTAAAATATCTTAAAGGCACCAAGGATAAGTTTCTGATATATGGAGTAGATGAGCTACAAGTTAAGGGTTATACAGACTCCGATTTCCAGGGAGATCCAGATGATAGAAAATCTACATCATGATACATATTTACCCTTAACGGTGGTGCAATTAGTTGGCGTTGTTCAAAGCAAGTCACAACAGCTGATTCCACCACTGAGGCGGAATTTATAGCGGCTTCAGAAGCTGCTAAAGAAGCTGTTTGGATTAGAAATTTTATCACAGAACTTGGCGTTGTGCCTAGTATTGCGGATTCGATCCCATTATACTGTGATAATAACGGAGCCATCGCGCAGGCTAAGGAGCCGAGGGCGCATTCCAAGTCTAAACACATGGAAAGGAAATATTGCGTAATTAGAGAGATAATTGAACGAAAAGACATAGTGGTCTTAAAGGTTCAAGGATAAGACAACATAGCAGACCCGCTTACAAAGGCCTTACCTCCTAAGTTAGTCGATAAACAGGCGGAGGAGATGGGACTACGGTACCATCCAGATTGGCACTAAGCAAGTGGGAGTTTGATGGAGTTGGTGCTTGGAGTGCCAATCAGAATTGTACATTTTATTATTTATTAATAAAATAACTATATTTTTCATTTCATACCCTATTAATGGTATTGTCATTATGCGTATTAAATTAATGTATCCTTATGCTAAGAATGACATCGACCTTAGAATAGTTTTGACACTAGGTGTAAACTATTCTTAAAGTAAATATTCCTAGTCGTTGGTTTTCGAATACGGTTGAATTCCTATAACCTAGAAGACTAGCACATGTCGTATATTGGAATTGGAGTTCCAATGGTTTAACGCGATGTACCATGAGTTTTGGAAACTCGTATAGACATGTGGGTATTCGTTAGAGCGAATACTGAATGACTCAGTGGTGATTCCTAATAGTTGGAAGTACACACCATCGTCAATAGGAATCTCCTCGAGTCGAGTAGCATATGTAATCCTTTAATTATAGGATAACATTGATTTTGTGTGAGATCCTCCACACTTAGATGCCATGTATGTTAGAAACCTTTCATGGTCTGGCCTCTAGATGTTCGTTGGGTGTGGACCGATGCATACAGTAATCAAGTGCGAAGCAAGATAGGATCCGTCGGCCCGTATGTGTACCATAAGGGGTTTAGGTATCCATGTTAGTAAAGTCACGATTCTTAAATCTTTGGCCAAAGTCAATCACCTAGGGTGGATCGCATCAGTTATGAAGAATCGTGGACATGTCGACATGAGACGTGCGTCTTGGAAACTTGACGGTATATTCTATGTTTCCTAAGCACAACTCGGATAGCTTATGACGGAGGGATTGTTAAACATATGTGATGACCTCGACTTGTATAGTTCAGAAAGGTCGTTCGTGTTCTTCGCGAATTCGGAGGTGGCCGAATTGCGTACATATTAGCTAGGCTTATATGAACGTATCTGAACTTAGAGAGTCCCAATATGAAGTGTACTCGTTGAGCACTTGGGTAGCCGATTATTTTTGATAAAATATAATATTCGATATTATAATTATCAACTAAGATAATCAAGTGTTATTGGATAACATTGATTATTTACTTTGACCTAATTGGATTAATTCAATAATTACACAAGGGCTTAATTGTAAAATAATATCATATCTCTACCATTTGAGGATATTATGGTAATTGTAAGTATGTAATAATAGGTGGTTTTGGCTTGATTTAATTGGATTAAATCAAGGTGGCAAACATTTAACTAATCCATTTCCTAATCTTTGGCTTGATTTAATTGTATTAAATTAAAGTGGGAGACAATGAAGATTAGTCACACCTAATTATACATATTTGGACAAATTAGATTAAGCCCACTTAAAAGTTGATTACAACTTTTATTAATTAAAAATTTCCTAAGTTTTGCTATAAATATTAAGCTTTAGGAAGGTTTTAATTACAAGTTCAAATACAAGCATAAGCAAATTCTTGGAGATTAGCCTAAGTTAGAGAAGTGTTTAGAGAAACTTGTGAGGTCTCTACAACATTTCATCTAGGAGAAATCAAGATTGGATCTTGAAGTGAAGCTTGGAAGTATTGGAAACAAGATTGGATCTTGAAGTCAAGCTTGCACACCTTGGAGGTTCTTCAACAATTTCAACAAGGAGAAGTAGATTGGATCTTGCATCAAGCTTACTAGGTAATGTTTGATATTCTCCAAAAATATGTTTATTTGTGTATTAGATGCATGATCACATAGCTTATGTTGAATAAGGCTAATCAATTGTGTTAGGATACTTTAGAAGTATAAACACAACATGCTTGTAATTAGGTCAAAGATGTTCATGTTGGACATGAAACAATTAATTAGAGTTTGGAACTCTAGATTATGCTTAGAGCTATGGCTACCATTCTAGATTCACTTGACCACCTTTAGGTGGACTAGAATTGTTCATGAGACATTTCCAATTGGGATTCTAAAATGGTTTGTGCATTGGATTCAAAATTTACGCAAACGCGTATTTAAAATAAATTTATATTTTTGGAAAAATATTTGATATTTTAAAAAACTAGATTTTTATTCTATAACATGTGTTTATGATGTTTTTGAAATTAAAAATTAATTTTGGGTGTTTTTGAAGTGTTTAAGAAGAGGGTCAAAGACCCTAATTGCATCAGCTCTCTGGAATCCAGAGAGCTGAGGCTTAAAAGAAAACAATTGAAAATAATATTAAAAAAAAAGGGTTGCTACGCGCTACAGTACCGCGCGCACTGTGGCGTGCACTGTACACACGTGCAGTGCGTGCGCACTGTAGCGCGCACTGTAGCGCGTGTAATGCACCCGTGTGGCACCCTTCGCTCGCGCTGATTTTGTTTTGCTTCGTTCGGGAGCTTCCGGACTCCGTTTCAGTCCCGGTTTTTTCCTATACACTTGTAATGGAATATATTATTTCATTAAATGATTTAAAATTACATCCATGGGTTAGACTCATTGCCGCTGCCCGGGGCACCGATCCGACCCTAGGGGTTCCACAACTGCCCCAACAAAAACCGTCAGGATGTTGCATATAAACATCCTCCAAAAGGTTTCCGTTAAGAAAAGTGATTTTGACATCCATTTGCCATATTTCATAATCGAAATATGCAGCAATAGCAAGCATTATCTGAATGGATTTAATGATGGCAACATGTGAAATAATTTCATCGTAATCGACACCATATCATTGACGGTACCATTTCGCTACAAGCCTAGATTTGTACGGTTGTATGTTGCCATCCATGTATGTCTTCTTCTTGAAGACCCATTTACAACAAATCGGCTTAATGCCTTATGATGCGTCAACTAGTGTCCAAACTTGGTTGGTATACATGGAATCCATTTCGGACTTCATGGCCTCTTGCCATAAAGCGGAGTCGATACCTTGTATCGCTTCCTCATATGTAGCCGGTTCATCTTCCTAAATAAGATTAATATCTACATGAGGTGAGATCAGAAACCCATACCTCTCAGGTTTTTTTCTGACTCTCTCTGACCTACGCGGTTCTTGTGTAATAGAAGATTGTGGAACAGTCTCATCCCTGATGAACTGTTCATGTTCCGTGAGGGGGTCGGTGCCAGGAACAGTATCACTCCAATTTTCATCAAATTCTACTTTCCTCCTACTTATCACTGCATCTATGAATTCCTTTTCAAGGAAAACTGCATGAAGAGCAATAAATACCTTATTCTCTTGTGGGTTGTAGAAGTAATATCCTTTGGTTTCCCTAGGATAACCTGCAAATAGGCACTTATCCGATTTGGGTTCTAGTTTGGTACCATCCAAACGTTTAACATATGCCCAGCATCCCCAAATCTTCAGGAATAAGAAACATGATTTCTTTCATGTCCATATTTCATATGGAGTCTGTCCAACAGACTTTGACGGAACCTTATTCAAAATAAGTATTGCACTATTCAATGCGTATCCCCAGGAGGAAATTGGAAGCTCAGTGTGACTCATCATTGACCTTACCATGTCCAACAAAGTTCAGTTTCTCCGTTCGGACACACCATTCAATTGAGGTGTTCCGGGAAGAGTCCATTGTGAAAGAATACCATATTCTTTTAAGTAATCTTGAAACTCATTGCTTAAGTATTCACCAGCACGGTCCGACCGTAATGTTTTAATACTTTTTCCGGTCTGTTTTTCTACTTTGTGTCGAAACTTTTTGAATTTCTCAAAAGTTTCCGACTTGTGTCTCATCAGATACACATAACCATAACACGATGCATAATCCATGAAGGTTACGAAGTATTCATATCCACCCCTAGCCTGGCTAGACATGGGCCCATAAATGTCACTATGAATGAGGGCTAACAGCTCGGTGGCCCGTACACCCTTATCGATAAAAGGTCTTTTAGGCATTTTGCCTAATAAACAAGATTCGCATACATCATATAAATCAGGATCAAATCCGTCCAAGTATCCACTCTTCGAAAGTGTGGAAATACGAGTCTTGTTAATGTGTCCCAGAGACAATGCCACAGATAAGTTTCATCTGTTTTACTCAATTTGAGTATTTTGTTTGTCATGTTATATATTTGAGATTCGTTTACATTCAAAATATAAAGACCATTATTAACATCTACTGTACATCTCAAAATATCATCTTTATATACAAAACACCCAGTGTTCTGAAATATAAAGGTATACCCTCATCGGGTTAAACAAGATACAGAGATGATGTTCCTAGTCAAACTAGGTACAAAATAACAGTCACCTAATGTAATTACATGCCCCGAGGGAAAATTCAAAACATATGTCCCAATGGCCAAAACAGCGACTATCGTCTCGTTTCTGACTCGTAGGTTGATCTCGCCTGAAACCAGTCTCCTGTTAATCTGCAGATCATGCACATCAGTACATATGTGAGTACTACATCCAGAATCAAAATCCAATTTTTAAAACCAGTAGTGGATATGTTTATTTCAATAACAAACATACCTAATGCCGGAGCCTTGCCCGCTTTCACTTCCTTCATGTGCGCCTTGTACTCACGGCAGTCACGCTTCCCGTGACCCTATTTGTCACAATGTAGGCATATATCTTGGGATTTTTCCTTAGTCTTCCCAGAAGACTGTGATGATTTGGCCTTGCCATTTTTCTTTTTTTTTTCACACCCCCAGAAGCCTTCGACCAAGCCTTGGCCTTCTGGGATGTCGAAGTAAGATGTGCATCACACTTTATGTCCTTCAGAAGCTCTGGCTCTGCCTCTTTCAGCATCGCTATCAACTCTCTAAGAGTCTTCTCTTGGTTCATCATGTTATAGTTTATGACGAACCCACCCCAACAGTCGGGCAGAGACTGTAAGATCAAATCTATGAAAGTCTCGGCCTCGAAGGTTATGCCCAGTTGACCTAGCTATTCGATGTCAGCAATCATCTATGACACATAGCTTAACAGATGTACCCTCTGACATATGAGAGTGAAAGAGCTTCTTTTGCAATTCATACTTCTGATATCTAAGGTTAGATCTGTGAAGGTCCTTCAATTTCAACATCATGTTATAAGGATCCAATCCTTTGTTCTGACGAAAAAATTGAGGAGTCATTGCGACAAGTATGACGGATTGAGCAGTATAGTTATCATTACAATGAGTCTTCCAAAGCTCATGCTCAATTGGCTGCTCAACTTTGGGCTCAGGCCCGCGAGGTTTCTCTATGACATAGAGTAACTTCTCGGATCCCAGGACTATCCTGAGATTCATCTCCCAATCTAGAAAATTGGAGTCGTTAAAGACATTGTCACCATGATGATGTCCCTAACGCTAATCTTTCCATCCATCTCGATTGTAATAGTCCAACTATCCAATCAAAAATTTCGGGTACACTCAAAATGTAATGGTTACTATAGTCCAACTATATAACCAACTACAGGTGGAGTAGTGTCTTGTACAGTCTAACTGTTCAAAGAAAGCAATAAAAAATATTAGTCCAACTAATATATATATATATATAACGTGATATAATAATAAAAGAGCTCGTATTAGCAAGTATTAAACGAAATTACAAATTTAATACTGGCCTCCCATTATTTTTCGGCGAGCCTCTAACCCTCTGTTGATTACTCGGGAAACCCAGTACTAGAAAAATTAATTCGTAAGTGACTTTCATAATGATTTTGCTAGGCATTATTATTTAATTAAATTGGATTTAATTACGTCGTGACGGAAAATTCGTTTAATCGGATTAAACAAACCCGGGCCCAAAGTGTGTTGTGTAAGCCAACTAAATTTGGAATTTAAAGTAGTGGGACCCACTTTACTTACATCAATTGTTTGACACTTGATGGAAGTTGTTGGGCTTATTAAATGTGGCATTTTAAACAACACACAAACCAAGTTTGACTTACTATTCACTCATCTCTCTCACTCTCTCCCATTGACGATTCTTGCTTACTCTTGGAGAGAAAATTTTGTTTCAAAAATTGGCTAAAGCTAGCACTTTAAGAGTTGAACAAGGTGATAGGGAAACTCACCCAAGAGTTTGGAACTCAATTTCAAATCTTGGAGCTTCTACATCCAAAGAAAGTTTTGAATTTTCCAACCAATCAATGTAAGTATTCCGCAACTTATCTTGATTTATTCACACTTTAATCTTGTTTAGAGATCCTTGGCATGTGTAGGAAACACTAATAAAGAGACGACTATTGGATATGTCTCAGACATCCTACATCGATAAGATCCTTGTGCGATTTGAGATGCAGAATTCCTAGAAAAAAATTATGTTTCGACAAGGAATGCATTTGTCAAAGTAACAATCTCCTAAGACACTTCAAGCAGTTGAGGAAAAGAGAAATATCTCATATGCCTCAGCAGTTGGTAGTATCATATATGTTATATTATGCACGAGACCAGACATCTATTTTAGAGTGGGAGTAGTCAGTAGGTTTTAGTCTAACCCAGAATTAGATCATTGGGTGGCTGTGAAACACATTCTCAAGTATCTTAAGAGAACGAGAAATTATATACTTGTTTATTCTGATGGGGATATGATCCTCAGAGGATATACAAACTCTGATTTTCATATGAATTTCGATTCTAGGAAATCAACATCCAGATTTGTGTTTACCCTATGAGGTGGAGCTATTGTGTGAAGGAACATAAAACAATCTTGAATTACCGACTCCACCATGAAGGCCGAGTATGTAGCAGCTTTGTGTGGTTATTTCAAGGATTATAAGTGCAGTTTTTATGTTACTGCAGTTCGGTTTTTGGTTGTAATTTTCGGTGGTGGAGGGCTGCTGTTTGTGTGTTTTTAGGGCTGCTGTATGCGTGTTTTAGGGTTGCTGTATGGGCTGTTTTTCGGTGATACGAGGTTGCTAAATGGAGGTATGATTTTCGGTGATTAGGGGAAGGAGATGAAGAGAATTTTTGTGTTATTTCTTTGTAGTATGCGTGAACTTCTAGGGTTTCTTGCTGTGATTTTCGTGTGAGTTGTGTGTATGAGCTAGGGGAATCATGTCTTGGTTAGGGGTTGTTTATATAGAGAATGGCTAGGGCTTCACCTTGTCTCACAAGGAAGGGATTTGATTTAGTGTTGAGCAAGGAAAGTCAAAGATTGAGGGGGGACAAATTTGGTTAGATTAGGAAGTCAATATCTTTAATTTGTTATGATTGATTTTAATTAGGCATGACATCTTTTTAATTTAGTATGTGATTTTGTTTAGTTAGGAAGTTAATATATTTGATTTGTCTTAATTAGGTATGATTATATTTTATGTTTTATTTAATTGGTAAATGGTTTAATTATTTTATTTAATTCAATTACATTATCTAATTAATATTTAATTTAATTTCCCATGTGTTTTAAATGTGTTTTATTAATTGCGATGTGTTTTATGGGGTTTGGTGGCTAATTGGGCTGGGGTGTGAGGCTAGCAATAAAACCAGAAATACCGACACCGTTCGAACGCCCCTTCAAACGCTACAACGAACGCCCGTAATCTGCTTGACGTTCGAACGAAGTAACGGACGCAGCACGAACGAAAACAGTGAACTTGCGAAATGAATCTGATGACGTACTTATTCTGAATTTCCCCTTCCGACCTCTGTTTCCCGCAATATCCTTAACTAAATAGGTAGTGCCTCCAACTGAGACTCATCATCGGGTTTCACATGCGAAAA
The DNA here is from genome assembly GCA_019454045.1 of Zanthoxylum bungeanum. Taxonomy (NCBI): domain Eukaryota; kingdom Viridiplantae; phylum Streptophyta; class Magnoliopsida; order Sapindales; family Rutaceae; genus Zanthoxylum; species Zanthoxylum bungeanum. Next base: position 173,923 of record SKCR01024382.1, on the reverse strand, counting down.
TGCAATGCCTACAGAAAGCATATTGAGAAAAAATGTCATCTCATCAAAGAGATAGTATAGAGATGAGACGTATCTATCACAAAGATTAACTCCGTAGGAAACCTAGCTGATCCGTTTACAAAGACCTTGTGGACTAAAGTGTTTGAAGATAATATAGAGGGTCTAGGATTACGTGACATGTCTCATTTTCTCTAGTGCAAGTGGGAGATTATTGGGATATGTGCCATATAGCTTCATGCAATGTATCAAAGGAACTATTCGTCTGAAATAAAAAATATATTATTCTTTTATCAATTATTTTGATTTAAATTTGAATATTATTAATTGTCTTTTTTACCCTTGATTACTTATGTGTCTTCAGACTTAGTGTATGAGTGTCATACACAAGAGGATTTAAGTCTGAAGTTAGTAATTTAAAATAGTCCATAGATAGCAAATAAAGCGGGTACTTTATCTCTGTTTTATCTATAATTGTGGTCCATTCTATAAATGTATGGCGACCTTGATCCGGGATCATCCATTTGGTGACATGAGAATGAATGCACCTTATATGATGTGATAATATAGGACTGGACCTATATAGAAATGTATTTCTTATAATATTCATTAAATAAAGAAATTCATTTCAATCTATTAGATGGTCATATATGGATTGATCTGAATCCTGAGTGTACTATGAACTCTTGCATGGTAGGTTATGTCATTTGATTTACAAAAGTAAAGTTGGTGTAGAAATCCCAACCAATAGTTATGTACTTTGGAGACATGGTTTGGTGTGTAGTTGGAGATATTTTAAATAGATATAAAGTTCACTCCTTCTTACGAGAAATGGGGGAATATCTTTCTTAAGGATTGATTCGGTATTTGAATGATTAGAGTGCTCAAGTCTTTTTATTACGAATAAAAAGATAAATATTCATAATAATTATGAATGAATCGTTTATTAGAGAATCAATGGTACGTAAGGTAAAAAAAATAATTAGACTTAAATAGTGAACTAAAAATTTATTTAAGAGTTTATTTAATTAAATAGTTTATTTAAATAATTACTTTATCCGTATTTAATTTTAAACTTAAATAGTGAAATAAAAATTTTAAAAGTTAAAATTGAAATAGGTCACTAGAGATCGCATAATTAAATTAGTTTAATTAAGTTATATATTAGTTTGGATTTATAAGAATTAGTAAACAAAAATTTTAAGTGTTATAATTTGGAGATATCACTAATAATCAACTAGTATTAATTAGGTTATGTTTTTAGTCGAGCATACTCTAAAGAAATTAGATATTAATATAATATAAACCTTAAACCATAAAATAGTCCGTGTGAGAAGGATTTGTGTTAATATATCTTGCAATCTCCGTTATTAGTCCGAAAATGTGAGATTCAAAAGGCCCCTCGAGACGGCTTTGTTTTCGTCCCCTACATATGGTGTCCATTTTGGGTCAATATCAAGTTTGTGTTCCGAGATAATAGGAACTCTAGATGTATCTGGTGAACTCACCCACCCTACAGCAGCACGTCACTAGTTAAGTCCAAGGATTCCGAAAGAACGGGTTACACTCACAAATGAATGATTAAATGTTAATCAAAATTCATTGATCAAATCAAACAATGCTTGATTAATATATGAATAAGAGTTATTCCCACATATATTAATCAATTGAGATTGTAACCCGTAATATTTGACCTACCATATGACGACACTTATTTATAGAATGATATATTTCTGTGGCATATCAATTATGTTTAGGTTTCTGATTCATTATATATGTACATGCATCAAGTTTAATTTTTTGCCTAAATATTTTTGATGATTTTAATATGCGATGAATGAATGTTAAAATGCATGATTGTTTTAAATTCAGCCATGGTTTCTCCTATCATATAAATTCTCTATAATGACAAATTAACGGGAGAAAATTACGTGAAAATGAAAAGTAACACGAACAACATCTTGATTTGTGAAGACCTTAAGTTTGTCCTGATGGAGGATTATCCTTCAGATCCAGCCAAAAATTCAGGTCAAGCTGTGTGTGATGCCTATTAAAAATATGTCGCGGCCAATGAGAAAGCTTGTTGCTACTTGTTAGCAGAGATGTCTAAGGTTCTTACTGCAAAGTATGAGCAAATGGCTACAACATCTCTGATGATGAAGTCATTGCAGGGCATGTTCGGTCAGCCTTCAAAGCGGTAACGTCATGAGGCTATGGCCTCAGCGATGACCGCAATGATGAAGGAAGTGACATATGTCTAAGAACATGTCTTGAGGATGATATCCTATCTCAACACGGTCGAAACTCATGGGGATCGTACTAATGAGCGAAGCCAGATGACCATGATCATAGAAACTCTTCTGAAGAGTTTCTTGCAGTTTAAAAGCAACTATGTTATGAACAAGTTGAATTTGAATTTGACTGAGCTGCTTAATAAACTTACTCATTACAAGTCTATGTTGGTGGATTCTCGTAAGCCCAATGGAGAGGCAAATGTTACCGAATCTTCCAAATCTACAAAGAAAATGAAGAAGAAAAACACATGGAAGGCTAAGTCACAGTCCATGAAGAAGAACAAGAGAAGCTCCAAGGTTGCAACAAGGATGGGCATTGGAAAATGAATTATCTGAAATACCTAGAAGTTCTAAATGAGAAAAAGACTACAGGTAAATATGATTTACTTGTAATTGAGTCTTTATTAGTGGAAGATGATAAATCTACATGGATTGTTGATTTTGGAGCCACTAACCATATTTGTTCTTCTTTGCAGCTATCCGACTCATTGAGGGATCTTGTATAATGTGACTACACCATGAGGGTCGGGACAGAAGATGTCATTTCACTTAGAATAGTGGGAGTTTCCAGTGTAAATTTTTCAAATAATTATTATTTAAATTTAAACAATTTGTTATTTATTCATGGGATTCGCATGAATTTGATTTCCGTTTCTAAACTTTTGGATAATGGTTATTCAATTTTATTTAATAATAATTTAGTTATTATTGCTAGAAGTGGATTAACTATATGAACAGGAAACTTATAAAATAACTTATATGTGTTAAGGCCGTTAACATATAGTTCACTGCTCAATACTGAAATGTTTAAGGTTGAAAATCTTAAAAAAAGGGTAAAAAATTTCTCATTATGATACATATCTGTGGCATTTTAGACTTGGTCATATTAGCCTTGACCAGATAGATATGTTGATGAATATTGGAGTTTTAATCCAGTTAAAGCTTGGTATTTTACTAGTCTGCGAATCATGTCTAGAATGATAGATGACCAAGAGACCTTATATTAGAAAATTTATAAAAGTCAGTGAACCACTTGAGTTAGTACATTCAGACATTTGTGTGTTGGTTTCTAATAAGGTCCCAAGATCAATAATAAGCATGAAATAAGTGCGAATACAAATCAAAGAAGTTGCGGAATACTCACATCGATCGGTTGAGTGACGCGGAGACGAACAAAACAAAATTTTCTCTGCATTGTAGCAGCTCACGGCAGTGAGCAGTCTAAGCTCACTGTTTTCGGCCTTCAATCAACAAGATACCAAGCTCCAAGCTTCGTCATTGATTCCCGCTCATGGGTGGACTTCCCTATCACCTTCGCATGTCTCGTAAGTGTGGCTAGCACTCTTGATTTTTGCCACAAATCCACACTTTTCTTCCCCTAACTCACGGGCAGTGAGCTGAACAGATAGGAGAAAAGAAGCCCCTTGGGCGTGTAAGGAGAGAAGAGAAAGAAGAGAGTGATGTGTGTTTTGTTTCATCAAAACCTTATACCAAATTCAAGACCAAAGTTGTATATGCCTTCCAAGTCAACAACAATTGGAGCCAAAAGTTGGCAATTTAAAAATGCACACAGACCACCTCCATCAACTTCTATCACTATTCACATCAATCAATCATCAATGGTCACATCACTCAAAGTTGACATGATTTGACGCTTGATGTGACGCTAGATATGACTAGCGCATTGACGCTTGATTTGACTTGCATGCCGACTAGAATTCGAAATACGAATGCGGTCGCAAACAATCTCGGGCTCGGTTTCGCTAATTCCAAATTAATGATTTTCGTTGCGACGCAATTAAATGATTACGCCTAGCGAAGTCACTATTCACTCGCTAACGAATTAATTCTAAATTAATTCGTTCGCCCGAATTAAATCTAATTTAATTTCCGCGTCGAATCCAATTTCGTTTAATATATCTAATATATTAATTTATCGATTATTCCAAATTAATCGTTTATCTCAATTTTATGATATTTTATCCCAGATAAAATATCTCCGTAATTAATCCAAGAAACTTTTCTCTCTCTTCTAATTAATCCCAGATTAATTTAAAGTGCGAGTCATACGTCATCGGTGAATCTTCGGGAAGCGACCCATAAATCCCCGATATGTTGGCAGTAAATTCGATCGTCGGACTATCCAAACACGTAAGTACCAAGTACTACGTTTATACCGATTTACAAGACAGGTTTGGCCTCTAGCAAAGCGCCATGCCTTCCCAATTCTCCAGAAATATCCTTACAGGAATAAAGGATCTATATCAGGCGTAGTATACGTAGTATTGCGTATTTCTGTCCAGTATCAAATGATCACGTGCTAGGCCCTGGGGCTGGAATTGTGTCTGCCCCGTAAAAGCACATGTCGGATGTCTGGTAACTAGTCTCTACAATCGGATAAACATGACCTTGTCATTTATCCCGATGACTACAGTACTTAAGAGTACTAGTACCGTATCCTACGTGACCATCATCTCCATATGACGGAGTGACACTTCCGTCTTTTGACATCACACACCCAACACACTAACGATTCTCAATATACCCAGCATTGGCGTACACACAGACCTGTTAAAAGCCCTGGAACGACCGCAAACCAAAGTATATTGATTGTCGTAAGTATTAGCGGTGCAAGTCTCAGGTTAAGACCAAATACACCTACCCTGATTTCGGACTTCCATAGACACATAGTCATATCTACCAATGGAATTCCGAGGGGGTCTATCAAGCGAAGCTGTTTCCCGTAACATCGTAAAACACAACCTCTTATTACACTTTAATGGGTATCCTATACCCAAATATATGAGAACTATGTTGTTTGTGGCCCTCACAACGCGCACAAGTGTATACTAGCCTTTTACGCATTATCGATGTCCAATCTCCATAATACTCTGACTATGGATATTTAATGATTTATCCTACGTGGACTGATACTGTCTCATATCATTCTCCGTCCAGGATAAATCATAGGGACCTCATATCATTATATATCTAGGATCTAATCACAAATGATAAGAGTGCAATCTCATTTGTCACATAGTTAATTTGTACAACAACACCATGATCTGTACAAATAGTGACGCTTTGGGTCATAATTGTCCAAACAATCTCCCACTTCGCCGATAGTTATTTTATGGGAATATCATTTCCAAGAAATGATGTATTATCATTATTATTGGATAGCCACTGTCAGTGCGCTCCCACTAACCCTCTTATATACACAAGAATCTTTCGTTTTGAATTAAATCATAAACCATTACGATCACATCAAAACGACAATTCCAAGAACCTATGTTTGCTTCAATCCAAACATGGATCGAATAACCCGGAAACCTGTTTGCTAGTTATGGTACGACAAAACCGTCAGGATGTTGTAAACATCCTCAAAAGGTTTCCTTTTCAGGAAAGCGATTTTCCCATTAAGCTGACATATTTCACAAATGAAACATGCAGCATTAGCAAGCATTCTCCAAATGGATTTACCGTGGCAACAGGTAAAAGGTTGAATCGTAATCAACACAATGTTGATAACGATACCTTTCCGCTACAAGCCTAGCTTAGTACGTTGGTATGTTGCCTTCCATGTACGTCTTCCTTGAAGACTTAAACAGTACCAATAGGCACAATGTCTTGCGGTACATCAACTAGTATCCAAACTTGTTGATATACATGGAATCCATTTCGGATGTTCATGGCATTTGCTATAATAGGGAGTCGATACCTTGTATCACTTCCTCATACGTAGTCAGTTGGTATACCTCAATAAGATAGACATCTTTATGAGGTGAGATCAGAAACCCATACCCCAGGTTATTTTCTGACTCTCTCCGACTTACGCGGTTCTTGTGTATTCAAAGATTAATGGTTATAGTTTCATCCTTGATGAACTATTTATGTTCCATTAAGGAATAGGGTGCCTTGAATAGTGTTACTCTGATTTTCATCGAGTTTTACTATCCTCTCACTTACCACTGCATATCGGTATTCCTCTTAGGAAAACCGCATGGTGAGCAACAATCTAATTGTTCTCTTGTGAGATTTATAAGTACAATACTTATGGTATCCCTATGATAACCTACAATTGGCACTTATCTAATTTGGGTTTTAGTTTGGCATCATCCAAACACATGTCTAGCATACCCAAATTATCAGGAATGAGAAACCCAGTTTCGTTCCTGTTAATATCTAATATGATATCTGTCAAATAGATTTTTATGGAACCTTATTCTAAATAAGTTATGCACTGTTTAAAGCTTATCCGTTGAAGGAAATGGTAGCTAAGAGCGACTCATGATTAACCTTATCATGTCCCCAAAAATTCCGTTACTCAATTCGGACACACCGTCAAACTGACGTGTTCCGCCGGATGAGTCCTCTTTGAAAGAATATTATACTCTTTCAAGTATACTTGAAACTTATTGCTTAAGTATTTTCATTACGATCTTACCGTGAAGGCTTAATACTTAGCCGATCTGTTTGTCTATTTCGTGTCGAAACTTAAAAGTTTCTGATTTGTGTTTCAAAAGAAACACATAACCATAACGCGATGCCACATCCGTAAAGGTCACGAAATATTCATATCCACCTCTAGCCTAGCTAGACATGGGCCCACTTGCTTCACTATGAACTATGGCTAATAGATCGGTGGCATTTGCACTTTTACCAAGTAAACAGTGTTATAGGCACTTTGCCCAATAAACTAGATTCATAGACTTTATTTGAATGAAATCAAATCAGTCCGAGTACCCACTCTTCAAAAGTGTGGATATACGATTCTTGTTTGATTGTGTCCCAGACAACAATGCCACAATAAAGTTTCATATGATCAAATCAGTTTGAGCTATTGTTTGTCATGTTTATGGATGAGATATTATTTATATTCAAAATATAAATTCTGTTATTCACATCTAATGTGTTTATCTTAATATCATCTTTATATAATAAAACACTTTAGTGTTCTAGAATATAAAGGTTCACCCGCAGCGGGTTAAACACTGATATAGAGATAATGTTTCTAGTCAAACTAGTTACATTATAACAGTTCCCTAATTTAAGAACACCCAAAGGCAGTTCCAAAATTTAGGTATCTACGGTTAAAACAGCGACTTTCATCCCGTTTCTAATTCGCAGATGAATCTCAATTGATGTCATTATCCTGCTCATAGCAGATTCTGAACATCAGTATATTATTTTATGTTCCACACTAAGTATTTAAAATCTAATTTCATTACTAGTCATGAACATATTTATGACAATCATATTTGAAGTCATAGCCTTGCCATGTCTTTAATTCCTTCATGTCTGCTTTGTCCAAACGGCAGTCACGCTTCCGCGATCCCGTTTGCCACAATTTTGGCAGACATTTTTGGGATATGTCATTTATCTTCCTAGAAGATTATAATGATTTTTCCCTTGCCCTTTTCATATTCCAGAAGCCTTTGGCCAAGCCATGGCCTTCTAGAATATCGAAGTAAGGTGCGTCTTGCGCTACTTGCCTAATCGCAAATTTTGACTTTATCTCCTTGAGAATAGTCATTAACTCTCCAAGAGTTATCAATTGCAATTTAGTACTTCTAAAATCTAAGTATAGATTTATGAAGATCCTTCAATTTCATTATCATACTTTAAGGATCTAATCCTTAGTTCTGACAAAGAAATTAAGGAGTCTACTGCGACAAGCTTAATGGATTAAGCACTTAAGTTATCATTACATAATCTTCCAAAGATTATGCTCTACTGTTTGCTTAACTCCGGGCTTAGGCTTAATACATTATTTTATCAAATAAAATAACTTATTATTTTTCGATGACCATCCTGAAATTTATTCCCAATTTGAAAATTAAACCATTTAAAACATTTTCCCTATGATTATGTTTTAAATGCCAATCTTTCAATTTATCTTGATTCTAATAGTCCAACTATTTAATCAACGATTTAGGTACCTTTTATTATAATGAATACAATAGTCCAACTATTTAATCAACTATAATTTAATAGATTAAAATCAATTATATTGATTACTATAATCCAATTATAAAAACAACTATAAATGAATAGTTTGAATATAGTCCAACTATTTATTAAAACAATAATTAAATATTAGTCCAACTAACATTTAATTATTTGACGAATGATATTTGAATGAGCGCGTATGACAAGTTATTGAACGAATATTGCAAATTCAATTCTTGCCTCCCACTATTTTTCGGCGAGCCTCTAACCCTCTGTCGAGTACTCGGGAAACCGCGTTTCCTAGTGGGGCTAGGATCCCGTTAAATATCACACAATCTTGACTTTGGCCAACAAATTGTATGATAATTAACTAGGTAGATCTCTAAGATCAATTGGATCCAATCCAATTCCTAGATCCGGTAGGAGGACTCCAAGTCCAAAACATACATCTTATATATGCCAATACATCCAATGTATTACCTAACATTTTTCCTCTGAATCAACTAAGCCTTGGCTTTGGCACAACAAACTTAGTGATCCCAGTTAAGCGCGACCCATTGACCATGGAAAGCTTCGTAATCAATGTCGATGGACAAGAAGTGGTCTTGACTTTGGCCAACAAAACACAACTTGGACAAGACACCAATATGGAACAAAGCCTTCGTGATTCAAACACATCCTCGACGGACAAAGGCCTTGACTTTGGCCAACAAGCCAATGCCAGTCTCGGATCTTGAGTGAGAATCACTCAATGGAAGGAAATACGCTTAATATTTTGCGAAGGTTTTTCGAGTGCAAATTGGCAACCAATTTATTATCTTTGTTAAGGTCTCATCATCATACACCCTTAAACATGCATTCTAAACACATAATAAAGGGCATAAGATAAAATAATAATGATATGCGGATGGATACTTAATATTGATCCTAGATCAAATCTCTCACTTTCTCTCTCCAGCTAGCACAAGTATTTACTTCTACCCGTTACACTACACTTCTAAAGAAACCTCATTTACATTGAGGGGAATATGTGAGAAGAGAATACAAAGAATATGGAGGTATAAGGCTGGACACGCAGGTCCAATTAATAAATCAAATTTATTACAACAATTTCTAAAATTGTCCCACCCATCTAATATCCATCCGATATACATTATTCATGCATCGCAACCATGTATTCACACAAGCATGTTATCAATCAATCTAATCCATTAATTAATCTGATAATTAGTGATCATCCAATGTTCAAACAACGATTTGATTTTGTTCGAGTCAAACTCGTTTTGCGAATATGTACTCAAAGTACGAATTCTCGAATTAAATTAAACTACAACATTAAATCCAATTTAATATGTATTTAATCCTAATTCACTATTTAATTCCAAATTAAATATCACACTTTATTTACGAACCTTTACGACTTAAATTCCAAATTTAATCGTTATGGGTCTCAAAGCCCGATTAACGTCCAACGTTAATTTAATTAAAGTCCAATGGGCTTTTAATTAATTTCTTAAGGCGTGGACTTTGGTCAACTCGGGTCGAACCAATAACCAAAATCCAATCCAGGAGTTACCCCATAAGCCCAGAAATCAATTTAGGCCCATTAGGCCAATTAAACTTTAAAGGTCCATTAAGTCGCATTTGGGCTTTATGGATGCGGTTTTGGGCCCAATTGGATCCAATCCATTTGGCCTAAACCCAACTTTGTACAACAAAGCCCAACAAGCCCAATTACAACACTTAAGCCCAATTCACAAAATAGGCCAAAATAATTAAATCATAAAATTCCAAATTCCCAATTTAATTACCAAAGTGTATAACATGATTAATTACCCAAATTAACATTTCTAAAACATCAATATACACAATTAATCATACTCAAAAACCACAAAACATATCCAACATATTTTGATCAAAAATCAAACCCAAACATGATTTATCATTCTCGGCCAATTAGGGGATTTCATGTCCAATTTCGAATTCAATCTAATCAAATCCAAATAACATTAAATCATCATTCCAATTGTTTCCAACTCATCCAATGAATCAAAAAATCGAAATCACCAAGAATTAGGGCTCTCATGTATTTGGCCAACACAAGATTTTGGGGAAAAAAGGATCCAATCACAATTTCATGAAATTGATCCAATCAAACTTCAATTCAACATGATTTAAGCATATTCAAACATCCAATTTATTCAAATCATGCTCAAATACAAATTACCCAAATTTTAAGCCCTAAACTTTTTCATGCTCAAACCTTGCTCTAGATGCCATTGTTGGTTTCTAATAAGGTCCCAAGATCAATAATAAGCATGAAATAAATGCGAATACAAATCAAAGAAGTTGCGGAATACTCACATCGATCGGTTGAGCGACGCGGAGACGAACAAAACAAATTTTCTGCATTGTAGCAGCTCACGGCAGTGAGCAGTCTAAGCTCACTGTTTCGGCCTTCAATCAACAAGATACCAAGCTCCAAGCTTCGTCATTTGATTCCCGGCTCATGGGTGGACTTCCCTATCACCTTCGCATGTCTCGTAAGTGTGCTAGCACTCTTGATTTTTGCCACAAAAATCCACACTTTTCTTCCCCTAACTCACGGCAGTGAGCTGAACAGAATAGGAGAAAAGAAGCCCCTTGGGCGTGTAAGGAGAGAAGAGAGAAGGAAGAGAGTGATGTGTGGTTTTGGTTTCAAAAACCTTATACCAAAATTCAAGACCAAAAGTTGTATATGCCTTCCAAAAGTCAACAAAAATTGGAGCCAAAAGTTGGCAATTAATGCACACAACCACCTCCATCAACTTCTATCACTATTCACATCAATCAATCAATCAATGGTCACATCACTCAAAGTGACATGATTTGACGCTTGATGTGACGCTAGATATGACTAGCGATTTGACGCTTGATTTGACTTGCATGCCGTACTAGAATTCGAAATACGAATGCGTTCGCAAACAATCTCGGGCTCGGGTTCGCTAATTCCAAATTAATGAATTTTCCGTTGCGACGCAATTAAATGATTACGCCTAGCGAAGTCACTATTCACGTCGCTAACGAATTAATTCTAAATTAATTCGTTCGCCCGAATTAAAATCTAATTTTAATTCTGCGTCGAAATCCAATTTTTGTTTAATATATCTAATATATTAATTTATCGATTATTTCCAAATTAATCGTTATCTCTCTTTTATGATATTTTATCCCAGATAAAATATCTCTGCAATTAATCCAAGATTAATTTTCTCTCTCTTCTAATTAATCATAAAATATCTCTGCAATTAATCCAAGATTAATTTTCTCTCTCTTCTAATTAATCCCAGATTAATTAAAGTGCGAGTCATACGTCATCGGTGAATCTTCGGGAAGTGACCCATGAGATCCCCGGATATATTAGCAGTAAATTCGGTCGTCGGACTCTCCGAACACGTAAGTACCAAGTACTACGTTTATACCAATTTACAAGACAAGGTTGGCCTCTAGCAAAGTGTCATGCCTTCCCAATTCTCCGGAAATATCCTTACAGAAATAAAGGATCTATATCAGGCGTAGTATACGTATTATTGCGTATTTCTGTCCAGTATCAAATGATCACGTGCTAGGCCTGGGGCTGGAATTGTGTCTGCCCCGTACGAAGCACATGTCGGATGTCTGGTAACTAGTCTCTATAATCGGATAAACATGACCTTGTCATTTTATCCTGATGACTGCAGTACTTAAGAGTATTAGTACCATATCCTACGTGACCATCATCTCCATATGACTGGAGTGACACTTCCGTCTTGACATCACACCCAACACACTACGATTCTCAATATACCCAGCATTGGAGTACACAGAACCTGTTAAAGCCCTGGACGACCGCAACCAAAGTATATTGATTGTCGCAAGTATTAGCGGTGCAAGTCTCAGGTTAAGACCAAATACACCTACCATGATTTCGGACTTCCATAGACACATAGTCATACTACCAATGGAATTCCGAGGGGGTATATCCAAAGCGAAACTGTTTCCCGTAACATCGGTAAAACACAACCTCTTATTACACTTGCATGGGTATCCTATACCCAAATATATGAGAACTATGTTGTTGTGCCCTCACAACGCGCACAAGTGTAATACTAGTCTTTTACGCATTATCGATGTCCAATCTCGATAATACTCTGACTAAGGATATTTAATGATTTATCCTACGTGGACTGATACTGTCTCATATCATTCTCCGTCCAGGAACAAATCATATGGACCTTCTATCATTTATATATCTAGGTGATCTAATCACAAATGATAAGAGTGCAATCTCATTTGTCACATAGTTAATTTGTACAACAACACCATGATCTGTACAAATAGTGACGCTATGGGTCATAATTGTCCAACATTGTGGACCGAAAAATATAAGAGCCTGAGGTGGCTATGAATACTTCATCACATTCATTGATGATTATTCAAGATATAGGTATATTTACCTAATGTAGCACAAGTTAGATACCTTTGAAAAGTTCAAAGAGTATTTTGCTGAGGTTGAGAACCAATTAGGTAAGACAATTAAAACTCTACGATCAGATCGTGAAGGATAATACCTTGAGAGTGATTTCGAGGTATTCTTGGTTGAACATAGGATAATATCCCAACTAACAGCACCTGGAACACCACAGCAGAATAGTGTTGCAGAGAGGAGAAATCGGACCCTACTAGACATGATAAGATCTATGTTTAGTTACAATTCACTGCCCAATTCATTCTGGGGATATGCATTGCAAACATCAATATATATTATTAATGTAGTTCCACCTAAGTCTGTTCCTAAGAGTCCTTTAGAGTTGTGGAGCAATCATAAAGCTAGTTTATGAAATTTTCACATATGGGATGTCCAGTACATGTGTTGAAGAATAAGACTATAAAGTTAGAGTCACATTCTCAGGTGTGCCTATTTGTAGGCTATCCTAAAGAGACTAATGGTGGATTTTTTAATAGTCCAGAAGACAACAAAGTATTTGTATCGAAAAATGCTACTCTGTTGAGGAGGACTATATGAAAGAGTTTAAACCTCGAAGTAAAGTGATACTTGAGGAGTTACTTGCTGGTTTGACTAAAACTTCATCGTCAACAATAGGTTAACCAACCTGATGGGTTAAAACCCATAGGTTACAAATGGATCTACAAAATAAACCGAGAAGCATATGAGAGGTATAAATCTTCAAGGCTAGGCTAGTGGCCAAGGATTATACCCAGAAAGAATGAGTCAAATATGAGGAGAATTTCTCGCTAGTAGCCATGCTCAAATCCATCCTCACTGTTCTCTCTATTACTGCATATTATGACAATGAGATTCGATAAATGGACGTCAAGACTGTATTCTTGAATGAGAATCTTGATGAGTGTATCTATATAGTATAACCAAAAGGGTTCGTAGCCCAAGGTCAAAAGCAAAAGGTTTGCAAGCTACAAAGGTCCATCTATGGCTTTAAACATGCATCTCGATCTTGGAACATAAGATTTGATGCCACAATCAAGTCTTGTGATTTTGAGCAGAACGTCGATAAGCCTTGTGTATACAAGCGCATCATTGATGTTAAAGTGATTTTTCTCGTTTTGTACATTGATGATATTTTACTCATTGGGAATAATGTAAAAATATTATCAGACGTGAAATTCTTGTGAGATAATCAATTCCAAATGAAAGATTTGGGAGAGGCCAGTTATGTACTTACGATCCAGATTCTTCGGGATATTAAGAGACGACTGGTTGCAATGTCTCAGACACCTATATTGACAAGTTTCTTCTGCGATTTGGGATACAGAATTCCAAGATAGACAATTTATCGTTTCGACATGGAATTCATTTGTCAAATGAGTAGTCTCCTAAGAAACCTCAAGTAGTTGAGGAAATGAGACATATCATGCCTCAGTAGTTGGTAGTCTCATGTATGTTATGTTATGCACGAGACCGGACAACTATTTTACAGTGGGATTTGTCAGTAGGTTTCAATCTAACCCATGATTAGATCATTGGGTGGCTATGAAATAAATTCTTAAGTATCTTAAGAGAACGAGAAATTATATGCTTGTTAGGATATAATCTTTAGAGGATATACAAATTCTAATTTTCATACGGATGTCGATTCTAGGAAATCAACATTTGGATCGGTGTTTACCCTATGGGGTGGAGCTATTGTGTGGATGAGCATAAAGAAATCTTGTATTGCTGACTCCACCATGGAGGCTGAGTATGTAGCAGCTTGCGAATAAGCTAAAGAAGCAGTATGGCTTCGAAAAATATTGGGAGATCTGGAAGTTGTTACAGATATGGATAAACCCCTCACACTTTATTGCGATAATAGTGGTGCAGTGGCAAACTCTAAGGAACCAATAAGTCACAATAGGGGAAAGCATATAGAGAGAAAATATCATCTCATTAGGGAGATAATACAGAGATGAGACGTATATTTCACGAAGATTGCATCTGTATCGAACCTAGATGATCAGTTTACAAAGAATTTGTTGGCTAAAGTGTTTGAAGGTCACCTAGAGGGTTTAGGTTTACGTGACATGTCTCATTTTCTATAGTGCAAGTGGGAGATTGTTGGGATATATGACATAGAGCTTCATGTAATGTGTAAAAGAGACTATTCGTTTGAAATAAAAGATGCATTATTCATTTATCAATTATTTTGATTTAAAATCGCATATTATTAATTGTTTTGTTTATCATTGATTACTTATGTGCCTTCAGGCTCAGTGTAAGAGTGTCATTGTTGCGAGATTATCGTACCGCAAGTATACGATGTCAATGTTTAGTAAAATATAAGTAAAGAGCGTCGAACCCATAGGGATTGTAATCAAATTCTTACTAAGTACTGTAATTGATAAACTTAACTTTATTTAGAAATAATTTAAAATAGACTAATTTAAAACTAAAAACTAAACAAACAAGAAATCAAAACACTTTAGTTAAGATAATCCAAGAAAAGAGAGATTCTAGAGTCTCATTTCACCTAGCTATCCCTTATGTATTTATCATGCCAATCAATTCTTATTTAGTTGCATTGTTTATAAGCCAAGAACCCTAAATTATTCTAACTCCCTCTTTCAAGTTCCGAGTGAAAATCTTATCAATTATAGACTTCGATATCCCTATAAAATCTAGTAATTAACAACGCATTACACTCTGTGATTGTTTGTTAACGACTTCAAAGGGATTATAGGTTCTCTCAAACTCTACAAATCTCCTAGGTTATATTATCTAGATCCTATTCAAAATCTCCTCTCACGAGTGATAGATTCTAAACATGCATCATCTTAATTTGTGGCCAACAAACTAGAAGCATTAAACACAAGAAAATATAAATAAACTGAATCAAAACTTTATAATAATTAAATTGGCAAATAATACATGTTCAAGTATAGGCTACATCATCCTCTAGAATAATAGAGTTAGTTCATGACTAAAGATTAAAACAAAGAAAATAATGTCAAGAACATGTTAGACATTATTAGAGTTTAAAGAAATAAACTGGAAGATAAAACCCGAATCGAATCCCTTCGTCTTCGGACGTCACAGGCACTGCCTTCGTCTCCTCTTGTCGCTCTTCAATCTTCCTCTTTGTCTCTCTAAAATATGTGTTTAGAACACTTTATTGTGTATTGGTCTCCTCTTGTCGGGTTTTGGACGTGCTTCTATATTTATAGGGAAGTCCTGGAGTTCTTATGCATGTAGAATACTGAAAATTGAAGATTCTGGACATTTGCCGCATCATCACACGCTGGAAGTGGCATCGCGACGCAAAACTCTCGGGAATATGCATGTTGGCATCCTGTGGGGGCGTCACAACGCCATACCATTTTTCAGGATTAGTGTTTTCTGTGTATTTAGCCTTCCTGCGTGCTTCCGTTGTGTCCGTAAGGTCCCAAAACAAGTACATTTGCTCCAAGATCCATTCTTCAATGCTTCCTATCGATCAAATATAAAACAAACTACAAAATACATTAAATGATATAGAATCTAACAAAATAGTAAGCTAAGAATGCAGTAATAAGTGGGTATAAACCGCACTTATCAGTCATACCCAAAAAGATTCAAGTCTGAAGCTAGTAATCTAACATAGTTCATAAAGAGCAAACAAAGTGGGTACTTTATTTGTGGTTTATTTATAAATTTGGTCCATTCTATAAATATATGGTGACCTTGATCCGAAATCGTCCATGTGGTGACATGAGAATGAAGGCACCTTATATTATGTTATCTTATAAGACTAGACCCATATAGAAATGAAATTCTTATAATATCCGTTAAATAAATAAATTCATTTCAATCTACTAAATGATCATATATTGATTGATATGAATTCTGAGTGTACTACGAACTCATGCATGGCAGGTCATGTCCTTTGATTTACAAAAGTAAGGATAATGTAGAAATCCCGACCAATAGTTATGTACTTTGGGGACATGGTTTGGTGTGTAGCTGTTGACGTTTTAAATAGATATAGAGTTCACTCTTTCTTGCAAGAAGCAAATGAGTATCTTCCTTAAGGGTTGATTCGATACTTAAATGATTAGAGCGCTCAAATCTTTCTATTACGAATATAAAGATAAATATTCATAATAGTTATGAATGAATCTCCCATTAGAGAATCAATGGTACTTAAGGTAAAAAATAATTAGAGGGGTATAACGGATATTTTGACCCCGCTCTAATTATGAGATACTCATGAATGGTCAATCCGTATGTAATGACTATTTCGATGGAAACCGACATAGTTCGGTTTATATAATATATATACGGCAATAAGAGTGAAATCTCAAGTTTTTAGTGGAATAACCTAAAGTAAATAATTTGAAATATTTAATTAAAGAGTTTAATTAATATTCTGGGATTATTGGAGCTCGGAGTTGTAAGTCCATTTGGTCTCCGTACTAGCTCGATTTACTGTAGCAAATTAAATATATTTGGATGGTCCAATTATAAACTCATATATATTATGATTATTAATATGATTAATAATACATTTGTCACACATAAAACTATATATTAATTTTAATATATAGTTTTCCTTAATAAATGATTATATGATAATTATTTATTTCAAATTTTTTTATTAAATTATATTGTATAATTTCATGAAGATTTTAAATTAAAGGATTTCCAAAATATGTTTTGAAAACTCTTGATTTGGAATTGAAAGTTGCAATATTTTATTTGGCAACTTATTAATGTCTTATTTAAGATATTGATTGATTTTTGATAGTTAACACAAGGTCGTGATGGCCGAATATTGGAAGGGGAAGGATAAATATTTTGTTTTGTTTTTGAATAAAAACTTTACCCTAGATATAAAAGAAAAATGTGTTTTCTTTTTACCTTATTTCTTTTTTAACAACCCTAGCCACCTTAATTTCTTGGTTTTCTCTCAAGTTATTAAAGAAAAGAAAATTAATAGCCTTATGTGTGACAATTTTTGTTCTCTAAAAAGTGTATAGACCTTGTTAGTGAGAGTAGCCAACACTACCTTTTGCTGGTAGCGAGTCATAGCACGAAAGATCATTTGAAGTTGGAACAAAATTTTTATTTTTCTTTTCTCTTGGACTCAAGGCAGTGAGAAAAAAATTATACTAACTGCCGCCACTTTTGCTAGTTATTTATGAGTCGTTTGTGTTGTGCTTTTGCACTGAAATTTTGGGAACACAAATGGGTGTCTTGTGGACCATTTAGGGCTGTATTGGAGTGATTATTTTGTCCATAACAATGACAGAAAAAATCAGTACACAACAGCTACCAAAATAGTGAGCTGTATGCGCGTGTGTTAAAATCATTAAAAACATAAGCAAACAAAGGGAAATAGGGTCGGACAGATTCGATCACAAGGAGGGAAGAGCATAAAATTTTTTAAAGGTCGATCCCGATACCTAATACGCTTCCGCCGCATAGGAAACCGCTTCCTACAGTTATCCAGCTTAAATAAAGGAAAAATGATTAATTGGCTATCTGATTCCTTATTTAGAATATTTGTGTCATTAAGGAGTTCATATTTCGTGCTCATTCCTTACGTGACTTCTGCTTACCTTTGTTAGAGCCGAGTCTGATATAAATTTTCTACCGGGGAGCCCTGAATTCAGACTCTGATGGAGGTTCTTGTATCGGATTCTAACGATAGGTTTTAACGCCAGACTCTGATGGAGGTATTGATTTCAGACTCTGGTGAGAGGTTCTATCACCATATTCTAATGATATATTCTATTGACAGACTCTAACGATAGGTCCCGAAGGCTGAATCTGACAAGAGATCATGAAGCCGTTTTTGTCTAATCACGTGTCATTTTACCGAATGCTCGATTTTCCCCAAACAACATCAAAATAATATATTTTTACAAAAAGGAAAGAATCAAGCCTTTAAACGTAGCATGTTATTAAAAAAGGGAAAACAAGAAAACACTGTTAAAATAAAAATCTTAAAAAAAAAAGGAGCACCTGCAACATTTATTCCATGAAAATACAAAACCTATGGGAGCATCTCAACTGCGGGAAAAAAATAATTATATTAACATATAATAAATTTTCCTTAATAGTTATTACATTGTGAATATTTTTGTCATTAATAATTTTAATAAAATATGTGTGTTTAAAATAATTTTTAAAATACAAATAGCCCCACCAATATAATTTTATCTTACTACATGATTGTACCAGAGAAGACACATGACAAATATTAAATAAGATAATATTGCTCATTTAATTTAATCTTACAATTTGAATTAATTACTTAGTTAATTCTTATATTTGAAAAAATTGTTCAAAATTCTCTTATATAATTGTTTTTTTTTTGGGTCAAAATTTACTTAATTATCATATATTTTTCATTTATTGTATGTTAGATTTGTTTGAATTTAAGCTAATCAGATCATGGTCACTACACAAAAATATAAAATGGATTGTTGGATTAGTAATGTTAAGTGAGAAGGTAATTTTGGCTGAAATATTGTGAAATTACCCCTCTTTTGTAACAAATTCTTAAGGGTACCCTAACTTGAAAAACCCTAAATTTATTTGCCCTGAAATTTAAAATTTTCCCAGGGTATTTTCATATATACATAATATCATCTAAGTAATATCGAAATATTTAAGTGGCTTAACCAAAAGTCTAATTTGGTTGATTAATATTTGAATATATCAAATTAGCTTATGAGTTGATTACCTAAAAAGAGAAAGAAAGAAAAAGGGGGAATCAAATATTAATTCTCAGAGCAAATATGAACAAATTTGAATATAATATGTAGGCCTCATAGACCAACCTCCCCATCTACCCTCATAAATAAAAAGACCTATGAATCAATTTCAATAATATTACTTAAAAATGAGGCTCATAAAAGCCGATCCACATTAATTTTCTCATATGCTTGCTCATTTATTGGGGGGTTTTTATTAATGCATCTTGCTTCACAAAGACGGTCTTGAGTTTTTGAAATCTTAAACGAATTTATAATTTATGTGGTCTTATCAATAAATAATAATAAACATAAAAGTAAATATTTAGATTGGAAGTATATAATTTTAGTTCAAATTTACTGGCTTCAATCGACCACCTATATGGACTATCTCTATGTTTCATGGTCATCCATATTACGTGAAATATTTATCAATAAAACTAAAATTTGAGGATAGTAAACTTGAAATATCAGATATTAAACACATAATTTGACCATATCCTGCCCCTCATAATTTTGCAACATAAAATAGTCTTTAAAATTTATTGTTGCCGATAGCTCAACCAACCAACCCACCTCACTTTCTCTCTCACTCTCTCATTTTATTTTGGTGTTAAATTCAACAAATGAAAAGCCTTTTCACTTATAAATCATCCAAAGTCACAAAGCTTCTTTCTCAAAACTAACAGTTTGTATATTTAGTTGACAATGTCTGAAACATATACAATCAAAGTTGAAGAAGCAAGTCCTGCCGCCGATGGAAAGCCGTCGGCCGGGCCGGTTTACCGGTGCATTTTTGCTGAAGAAGGGTTACTAGAGTCGCCGGCCGGTTTGGAGTCTCCATGGCAGTTTTTTAGGTATGGATTTTTCATGCATGTCATGTTGTTGTTGTAATGAACGTTAAAAAGTGCTTTTCTTGCTCAGTAACTTTAAATCAGCTTTTTAAAGTTTTTTTTTTTTTTTTTTTTTTTGGTTGTCACATTTTCTTGTAGTTGTTTCTAATTAAGATGAGCTTACCATATATATCCTTTAGCTTGGTTCTCTTGAGTAAAGTAATGTTAAATTCCATTGGATCTTTGAAAAATGGGGGAAAAAAAGGAAAATTATTAAATTTTCTATCCCAATTTAGGCTAAAATCCGAAATTGTCACAACAATTTTTTACTTTGCTTTTGTTTGATATTCTGGTTTGATCTAATCAAAACATAATTTTTAAATATTTGTTTAATAATAAAAATTACGATTACTAATATTGATTTCTGTCAAAAATTAAGATAGAATTTTTAACTTTTACCCACTATCAAAATATTAAAAAACACATAGTAATTATTTTTATAACATAAAATAAAATTATATAACATTATTTTTATACCAGCACGACGCTCTAACCAACTGAGCTAATAGGCCAATTATTTTTTTATAATTTACTATATTTTAATATTAATGCTTGAAAGTTTCGAAACTGTAAATTGCTGAAACTGGAGTTATATAATTATATGTGCTTGCAGCGAATCTGCCAAAAGGATTCCAAGTAACCAAATGCTGGGTCGACGCAAAGTCAGTGATGAAAAGGTACAATAAATCTGTGTGGCTGTTGACATTTGATGTATAGCTTGTATAACAAGTAACTGTAAATATTACCTGAACCATGAAAACTGATAAATTGTAATCGGATAAATGCGAAGATTTAAGTGGTTCGGCAACATATTTAGTTCTACAATGGTAAATTTTACTCCGAACCTAGCTCGCTTATGGCCTCACTTTTTTTTATTATAATCTCAAATAACTAATAGTTAAAAACTCCAAATTTTTTTATTATAATAATATGTAGACTTCAAAATATAAAAATATCCAAAAGTACGGGAGCCGGCCTTGATTTTACTATTATAAAATTATGATGATTATGTTTAAATATACTAATGTTAATACTCACAATTTTTAACCCCCAAAAATGCTACAGACTCTCTTTGCTCCAACAACTAGCTAACCTCTTTACATATTATTAAATATATATGCGCCACTTGCTAACAAAATTTAATTTTCGATTCCTCAGATAGGTCCTTACGTATGGCTCACATATCAAGAGGTTTATGATGCTGCTATTCGTTTAGGCTCTGCCATTAGGAGCCGTGGTGTCAATCCTGTAAGTGCCTAGCTACTGTTCTACATAAATATTTTGACAGTTTTCATTTACTGGGTATATGTTTGTGTATTCAGGGAGATCGCTGTGGTATATATGGATCCAATTGTCCTGAATGGATTATAGCCATGGAGGTATACATGACTATTTTTATTCAAATATTGCAAAAACTAGAGTTGGCATTAATGGCGTCAATGGATTCATGTAGCCAATTTACAATGGCGTCAAATGATCTATGTAGCCGACGCCCGGTTTTGATTTACTGCAAAAATTAGAAAAAAAAAGTGAAATTGGCACATGATATTGAGAGCCTTATGATTTAAGTTTAGTGGGTTGAAATTATTTCTTTGTGTTGATGCCTGAGTGCTGTTTGTTTTGTGTTCTGCTGTAGGCTTGTAACAGCCAAGCTATAACATATGTTCCTCTATACGATACCCTTGGTATGTGCTTTTGCTTTTCCTGCAAGACTTAGCATGCTTTACTAAAAAAAAACTAGTAAATTGGATAAGTGTTTCGATTAAAAAGTATACTGTCATCTTGTAACCTGACTTAGGTTCTGTCTCAGGTGCTAATGCAGTGGAGTTCATCATCAACCATGCCGAAGTTTCAATAGCTTTTGTTCAGGAGAACAAAATTCCTTCTGTAAGCCTTCATAATGTTAATTCCTGATGAAATGTCACTTGACAATGTCACTTGTGACATGGGACATGGGCAGTTTAATCGAAAATCGCTCCAAGAGCAATTACGATTAATTGAAAATATTCGGAGATTAATCGAAAATTACTCGGGAAGAGTAAAGTTAACATTTTGCATGACTGAGAATAAAAATTTTAAAATCATTTTTTAATTATCCTTCAAAAATCACTAAAAATCATTCATTTATCATGAAAAAATATTAAACAATCATAAATTTGAGAGAGATGACTATAATCTCTAAAGAAGAAGAAAATAAATATTTCTAAAATCAGGCGATTTTCAAAAATCGGAAATCAGTGATTAATCGGCTAAAAATCGGGCAAAAACAGTGATTTTCAGCCAAATCGAATCACTCCACTCGCCAATTAAACTGCTTAGCTTGTGACCACAATAAACTCTAATTTTCTCTCTTTTTCATTCAGATTCTGTCTTGCCTTCCAAGGTGTTCTTCATATTTAAAAAGTGAGTACAAAATGCTAACTATTTCAAGTACTTGAAGTTTTTTTAAGTACCATTATTTGGAGTAGGAATTAAACTATATTGTTCTTGGTTCAGCTATTGTCAGCTTTACAAATGTTTCTAGCACACAGAAGAAGGAAGCTGAAGAACTTGGGGTCTGTTGCTTTTCTTGGGAGGAATTTCTACTGTTGGTATGATTTTCGCACCATTGTCCCCCTATTAAAACCAATGCTTGCATCATCTATAAAATCAAGTCTGATCGGCTATTCATTTTGATTTACAACAATGTGATTCTTTTATCCACCTTTCTTCAGGGAAGTCTGGACTGTGAACTTCCTCCGAAAAAGAAGACTGACATTTGCACAATAATGTATACGAGTGGAACGACAGGAGAACCTAAAGGTGTTGTTCTTAGTAATCAAGCTATGGTGGCAGAAGTATTAAGCGTAGACCAAATGTTTACGCTTACGGGCAAAGTGGTGAGGACCAAACTCTAATTCTGTCTCTGAAGCTGAATGTGTTTATGATTTTTCCTATTTTTCTCCCTCGCTTTCCTTTAACCCATGTAATGCTAGGCATGAGATTTGCTTCTGTTTTTCTCTTTCCACTGAAGTCAAAACTATATGTGTTCTCAATTACATGGCATGATGATACTGACTTATGGTCTTCTCTGTTACAGTGTTCAGAAGAAGACACATACTTCTCATTCCTTCCTTTGGCTCATGTATATGACCAGATAATGGAAACCCATTGCATCAACAAGGGTTGCTCAATAGGATTCTGGCGAGGCGTAAGAACAGACATCATTTCTTCTGATGACTTCTTCAGTTCTTGATTTTTCTCTTAAATTTCTACTTCGAAGGTGGCACCGATATGTTTCTTGCTGTATATTACTTGCAGGATGTCCGGTATTTGATGGAGGACATCCAGGAACTGAAACCAACTATATTTTCTGGGGTTCCTAGAGTGTACGACCGTGTATATACTGGTACAATAAGCAGATACACACATGAATTTACTATAATTTAACATACTTTACTTGGCTATTGATTTTTGTATTCTAAATATTAGTTCTAAACTTGTTCTTGAAGGAATATCCAGTAAAATATCATCTGGAGGTGCATTGTCGAAGAAATTGTTTGAATTTGCGTATAACTAGTATGTTTAACAATAAACCTCTTTGTCATTTCACTATGTTTTTCTACTTCACAACTAACAAGAAGCTACTGACAGCAAGTTGGGAAATATGAAGAAAGGCATGGCGCAAGACAAAGCAGCACCTCTCTTAGACAGTCTTGTATTCAGTAAGGTCGGTCATTTGCCCTTCCTCGGGTTGATTTGAATATTTCTGTTTTAACATTCTAAATAAATATTACTTTCTCTAGATAAGGCAAGCTTTCGGGGGAAAACTCCAAGCCATGTTATCTGGTGCAGCACCTTTGCCTAATCATGTGGAGGAGTTTCTAAGGGTCACTAGTGGTGCTCCTTTGACACAAGGATATGGTATGATAGAATGATTATTAATGATTTCCACTGTCATATTCTATGCTTACATCTAATACTTTAACAATTATAGGTCTTACGGAAAGTTGTGGAGGGTGTTTTACATCCCTAGCCGATGTATTTCCCATGACTGGAACTGTTGGGGTCCCCATGACAACCATTGAAGCAAGGCTTGAGTCTGTGCCGGAGATGGGATACGATGCACTTTCCAGTATGCCACGTGGAGAGATTTGCCTGAGGGGAAGTACCTTGTTCTCGGGTTACTACAAGCGGCCAGATCTAACTGAAGAAGTCATCGTTGATGGGTGGTTCCATACAGGTAAAAGACCTTGGAAAAAATATCAGAGATGATTAGGAGAATTGATTTATGGCATCAAATTTGGCATTTGATATTCAAAGTTATTTTTAGAGATAAAAATCATGATCACATCAAAGAAACATTACATAATACATGTTAAATGAGTAATTTATCCTCATGATGTCAGCAAAATTTTAATTTAGAGAGTATGGCAGGTGACATTGGAGAATGGCAACCGAATGGAGCAATGAAAATAATTGACAGGAAAAAGAATATATTTAAGCTGTCTCAAGGTGAATATGTTGCTGTGGAGAGCATTGAAAACATATACTCGCAATGCCCTCTGATAACATCGGTATGCTTCTGCATCTTTCGTGCATATTATTTATTTCGAATTAACACAGACTAGAAAATTGCTATGTGCCGGAAAATGGACTTTAGCATGTAAGTTTATATATACCTTGGTATTTCAGTTCATGCAATTTTTAAATTCCAGTAATTCGAAATTACTGAAACTTTCAACTGGTGCACAGATATGGGTCTATGGGAACAGTTTCGAGTCATTTCTTGTAGCTGTTGTCGTCCCTGACAGAAAGGCGCTCGAGGATTGGGCAGTAAACAACCTTCATGAGGCTGTTGATTTTAAGTCATTATGCAAGAACCCGAAGGCGAGGAAATACATTCTAGATGAGCTCAATAGCACTGCCCAGAAACACAAAGTATGCGCAATATTTCTTGATTTTCCTTCGTCCTACTTGCAAGATTAATTATCATAGTCTCATCTAACCTAAACAACAATTCCGCAGCTTAGAGGTTTTGAAATGTTGAAAGCGGTTCATTTGGAACCAACTCCCTTTGACATGGAGAGGGATCTGATTACTCCAACATTTAAACTGAAGAGGCCGCAACTGCTCAAATGCTACAAGGTATGCATTATACTCTTTCATGTCACAAATTAGTTTAACTTATGTCTCTGATTTATTCTTATGCAATGTCATCCGCAGGACCGGATTGATCAACTGTATAGTGAAGCGAAGGGAACAAAGCCGTGAGGGCTGTTTCCGAAGATATAAAACCCAGTATTCAGCTATACAGATCTGCAGAAGTTCCTGAAAAGAAAAACTGCAACACCAGAAGCAACTTGGGATGCTGATCATTGTTATTGTTAGTACATGAATAAGATTGTTTGAAGCTTTGTAATTTGAGGAATCATACGACACTTAATATTTTCCAATTATATTGTTTTTTTTCCTATCATCTTAAAAGTTTGGTGTCATTTTTTCAGATCATAGAAGCAAAATAATGGTAGAAACGTCAGTGTCACAAAGGTCTTTTCATGGTCTTGTTGCACTAGAGGTGGCAATACAAATACATCCCCGTGTTACACCACCTCAAGTTTATCCGTTTATAACCGAAATAATGTTCGTGTTGAGATAATTACTTGTTTACAATCCGTTTACGACTAGTTTGTTAATCGTGTAATCATGTCACTAATTAGATAATAGTCTCTTAGTTGTGTTAAACATGAAATTGACCGACACGATTACACAAATTGCCACCACTCAATTGCTGCAGCAATGGTTCATCAAACAAAATAAAATTTGATAATTTCCAATGACAGCTAATGATATAATACAACAATCTAAGTAGTTCTTTCAACAAACGATTTATTCATTCGACATAAAGATAATACACACATGAAACAAAAGCTTGGGTTCTCATCACCCAAACAAAGTTTTCCTTCACATATTTACAGTACCTATCAATGACAACGGATTTGCAGGGCATGATAAATTAATGATACAAAAGAAGATAATTCATATCGTTTGCAAACTTCGAAACAGTCAAGAAACTGAAGATAAAGAGCCTATAGGATGTCGAGTACCAGGGCCCAGGCAGGATAAACTACTAGTATGATTATGCCAACTGAGTTTGAAATGCCGTTTGCCTTTGTGAAGGAATTTCTGAAGCCACCAGATGCTCGGATGTGTTCTTGCAGCAAATAACAAGCGATGGCGAGACATATTACCACACCAATCCACATGCTCCTTATGGTGCTTGCAAATAAGCTGGGAGCTACCACTATTAGAATAATCAAAGCAGCCGGCATTTCCAGCCAATCTGCAATTACAGTCAAGGAATGACCAAAGATATTTTAGATTATGATCACACTACATAGCTGTATATGTGTACTACTGCAAGCATGAGAAGCAGAAACAGAAGGCCAGTACAATGTTAAGCTGGCGTGTGCAAGAGCCATTATGCGAGTGTGCGTTTTGCTCAAGTATGAGATAAGATACATAAGAGTTCAAGTTTTCACAAACCCACTCGTGTACATTTGATCAAATTGTGATGTCAAGATCTCCAGGAAAGGCTCTCCATCGGTGAATGCAAGGTTTCACTTGCCTTCACAAGAGTAAAACTCCAAATGCACCCAAGTAAAACAATAACTAAATCAAAATTTTACCTGGGAAATGTCTTGGGAAAAAAAGGCGCAAGATAATAGCAATGAAAGCAATCCATTTTCCAACATCTCCCCTGCATAATAAAACAAGATGTAAGCATACAAAAAAAGAATTGTAAAGTCAAAGAAGAGAAGTGCTACCTACAGAGTAGAAGATCACCTGAAGAAGTTGAAAAGCAGTGAAGGAAGACTAAAGAAGATATAAGGGATCAACAATCCTGTAAGGATGTTAGTTCTCCAATTTGTTCGGTCCAGGATTAACAAATAGCTGCAGCAAGCATTGTATTTGGTCAGTCTCAATGAATATCGGAAACTTTACATTTCCTTCTGTAAATTAAGCTAATGTCAGTACATACACTAATTATATGATTTGTTAACTACAAATTAATAGATTCAGTGCATGCCTATTGGATTAATGTCACTGTCTATAATCATGATCATTTAAATCGGAGTAAAAAAGAATTAGCAAAGGATGATGAAAATAAAGAGAGTTATACTATTGCAAATGCAATCCGATGACATTTACAATTTTCATACACAGAGTTCAAATATTTGAAGAAATGCAATATTGTTCTTATTTAAGCAGGTTGCAAATCCACGAGTGATGAATTAGAATCTCAAAACCACGAGAGTGCAAGCATAACTAAAAGCTAAGAAGTAAGAACATGATATCACTAATTTGGAATTTAGACAACCAACTTCAGAAGATTTATGTTATTTGTAAGCATAGGATTTTTTACACATAAGACACCATTGGACACACACTCAGAACCATACATAGGCTTGGCAATTAGGCCCGGGCCAGGCCCGCAGGGCTTTAGCCCAGCCCTTAAGAAAAGGGTTGGGGCTAGGGCCTTAAATAATGAAGGCATTTAGTTAAAGGTCCGGATAAGGGTTTTTAAAATAAAAGCCCCGACCGGCCCTTTATTACATATAATTTTTTAAAAAAAAAATTATACATGTCTGTAAAATTATATGTTTGTAGTTTTGAATTATTTATTATTAGTATTGTTTAATATACTATTGTAGTATTTTATGGTTTATTATTACTTTTTAAGCTTGTTTAAGTTGTATTAGAATTACGAACTTTCTTAAAAAAAAATAATAATAATATTTAGAATTTACAATGTATTTTATAGGGTGTAAACTTTTGAAAAATTCATTTTACAATGAGATTGTGTCATTTTTCTTTTAAAAAAAATAATATATTTAATTAATAATTTTTTTAAAAATTAGGGTCAGGCTTGACCCAATCCGGCTAGGGCGGCGCTTGAGCCTTGAGGGCGTGAGCTTTAATATATTTTATGGGACTAGAATTAGGGCTTAGTCAAAGCCCGGCCGCTGATTGCCGACCCTAACCGTACATAGTAACGAAATGATAAACAAAAGGAAAGGGTAAATACTGAATGGTGGGGCTTTTAGCATCAGAATTTGAAATAAACATATCCCCACGGCCCCCACTCATCAGTTGGAAAAACAATCAAATAATATGCCTATTTCCTGATCAATAGTTAATTAAGAAAAATACATCAATTCAGTTTCAAAACAAAAGATCTGCATAAAAATATAATTTCATTATTTGATTTCAAGGGCAAAAAAATATTAATTATGCAAAAAAACTAAAATATGGATCATCTGTTTCGAGGATGTAATCAACTGAGAAAAAAAATCAGCAACTTCAATTAAATCAATGAACTAAATCCTTCCACCCAAACAAAATCCTTCTAAATACAGTGTTTTTTCCTGGGTTGGGTTTGTTTTATCCTAGGACGGCGCAAATTTTGGGCAGCGAACGTGAGCGACCTAGTCCACGACTCAAACCAACTTCAATTTCTAGTCCACGATTCAAACCAACTTCAATTTTATATTCCCGATGATCGATAATATCTTTCTTATTTGAACAAATTGTTCTAACAATATAGAAACAAAAGTATTAGCTAATAAGAGAGATTGAGAGAGAGACATACATTGCAGCAAAAGAAGCAATCCATTCAAGAAAAGAGGTTCCAAATCCTAAACCACCAAGCTTGATGGCCACAACTGAATGATTAGCCAGCTTCTTTGCAGCCACAACAAGTTCTTTCATGTCTGAGCTTATCAAATCACTTGTTACTTCTCCAGCCCTCATACCCAAATAACCATTCTTACCCATCATCACTTTCATTCTTGTGATCAAAACCCACAACTCAAAAATCTGCAAAAGAAAGCCAAAGCTAAGCGAAGCTTACAATAGAGAAACAGCAAGAAGGAGACAAAAAGCTTTGACTGTCGGTTTGTGTAATGAGTTCAATCTATCTAATCTTATTATTATTGGTATTGGTAGGTTCTTGATAATTCTGATGCCACGTGGACGCTGGAGTTTGCACTACTTCATTGCCGACAGCTTACGTGGTGGTCTCTTTCATTATTTTATTTTATTTTATTTTATTTCTGTTTGTTCGATAATATCCATATCTGTTATTAAGCCACGTCTAATTTTAGTTTCTCACTCAATTTGATGGGTCCTCACAAACACTATTTGTGTGTCAGCTTGTTTTTATTTTTTACTTGTAATAACATTAATTAATTAATTAATTAATTGAAGCACAGATAATGGAAGTCAATAGAGAAGTGGACCCATGATCAGGCCACGTGTTAAGTCAACAAAAGGGTTCGCAATACTCTCCTGATTTCTAAAAAAAAATAGAAAATCGTTAAATTAAAACATGAATAAAACTTTTCAATTTCAATTTATGATTTGTATGGTCTGTTAAACTTGTAAGCAATTAATATTTTTTTAAATCAATTACATGCGAATAGATTGAAGTTATTGAAGGAAAAGTTATGTGAGTCATCGGCGTAATCCAAAGTCAGTGATTGGAGATGATGTGCATGAAGGGGAGAGTCTGATGTCTTAATTGATTCGTGTATCAAAAATTTGGTGAGAAAATATATTTTGTAAATACAATCAATAGATATTATAAGGAATGATGATAAATGCATATAAATTTTGAGGATGATTATATTGATTTAGGCCTGGGAATGGTTCCGAAACCATCGGTTCTGGTTCCTCAAAAAGAGGAACTGAAATTGAACCGTGAAAGTGCAATTTCGATTAGGGTTCCGGAACTGGAATCAGCGGTTTCGGTTCGGAATTGAAAAAATATGGTTTGGATTCCGATTCCAATTTCGAACCGCAAATCTGTAAAAAAAAAAAAACAATTTTAATTTGAAAAAAAATAAAAATAAAAGGGTTAATTTGATTTTAAATTAGTTTTAATTTGAAAAAAATAAATAAATTAAAGGGCTCAGACTTCATTTTTTTAAAAAAAAAAAATTAATATGCCTACATATCCTCTGAGGTCTGGAGAAATCAAAGCCCGTGTAGTTCTCTTACCTTTTTGTTGAATTTGCATAATCCATTTACCTTAATCATCACTGCCATTGTTGAATGTTTCAGTCATCGTTCCTTCGGTTGTTGTTAAATCATATAAATCTTCAATTCATTGTTGTTGTATCTCATGTTGTCGTAATTCTGCTCTAGTCCAATCGTCCAAGCAAACTTGAGCTTCTTATAAATCGAGCTCATGGAAGACCGCGTCTCATCTAATATACTACCTAATACACTGAAAGTTTGTTCAACTGCTACCGTTAAAACTGGAGTTGCTAAAACTTGCTTAACGATTACTGCAAGAGTTGAAAATATATTTGCATATCTACTCCACCACTAAAGGACTAGAAATTGTTTACCTATGAAACTATCACCAAACTCGAAAACTATTGTAAGATATATGTCAAATTCAGAATTATTGCCAGTGAATTCTCTTGAGTAGAGAAATCCTCAAACAGATGCTTAATTATTGTTGAATTCTGACTTGCACTTGACATTTTCGTAATTTGTAATAAAAACTAATAATGAGAAATTTAGATAGTATTTTATAATTAAAATTGTAAAATGTGAAGCCTTTATCCAGCCATTGGATGAGGGACACGTGGCGCAATCCTTGTTGTTGTCCTAATTACATCAATTTTGCTCATCATATAAAGGGTGCTAAGGTTGAGAATTAGAAAGATTTTGTTAATTACTTTACACTTTTTTCTCCTATTATTGTTTGGCTAATTGTTTAAGCCTTGTTCATAGTCCAAGTTAGTGTGATCTTCAATTGGAAATTTGAGATTGACACTTTTAGATATTAGGGTTTATCTTGTGATTTGGGGAAATTGATGTTGTAAACGGATTCAAGATTCTTGAGAAATCTTGTGATTGATTAGTGCAGCGAGCTCTTTATTCCGGAGTTCAACGTGGATGTAGTTGAGAATTTTCCGGCGAACCACGGTAAAAATCTTGTGTTATTGTTGTTCTTGTTCGGTTGATTGATTTGTGTGACGAACGAATTAGGGGCATATTCTTAACAGTGGTATCAGAGCCTTTAAGGGCGGTGACCGAATTGAAGAACAGTGGACCAAGATCGAAACGCCGAAGATCCAGTCCCTTTTTTGGGCCAAGCAAAAACCCTAAATTGGTCAATCGATCATTACTGCTAAAAAAAAAAAAAACATTAGAAAGCAAGAACAGAGCCCACTCTGCCGAATCCCTATTATTGCCGACTGAACACCAAAAGTCTCCTTGCCGATTAAAGGAATCGGAGCATCCATAAGAATTTTGAGTTGCCGATCAAGATTACAAACAACCTCTGCCGATCAAGATTACAAACAAGATCAGCCGATCAAAACACCACCAGAGCTGTCGTGACCAAGATCAAGATCTGTAGTTGCTGAACTGATTCCTGAGGTGTTGACGAACTGGTTGTGCCGATTAGGGTTTCGATTAAGAAACAAAAATTGGTCGAACAAGACCCTTACTACCAAGACTGGACGAACTAGCCACTGCCGATCAAGACCCTAGTGCTACCGATTAAAACCCTAAAAGTCGTTGATCCAACTGAAGTTGCTGGGTGGCCGATTCTGCTGTGGCCGTATCAAGATATGCAAACAAACCCCATGTTCTGCCAAGAAGATCTCTGTTCAACGATCGTCTGAGTTGCAGAGGGTGACGCCCATCAAACTGAGTCACCGTTTTTCCAGCTTCTTGGGTCGAAGACAAAGATCTGAAACTGCCGACCAGAGAGCAGGTCTTTGAGTGGCAAATCCAAATTTTTGTTTGCCGAAATGGCATCGAGGACAGCAAACCAAGCCTGTGTTTACTGAATAAAGAATTGAAAACACTGATCAGTGTGTGTTCTCTGGTGTATTCGGTTGAGGTTGAAATTTGAGAAATTAAGTTTCTGTTGAAGTTGTATTTTGGGTGAGCAATTACCGAAGGCAATTGTCGATTGTAGTTTGGGAAATAGAAATGTCGACTATGAGACTCGACATTGGCATATTTGACGGAAAATGGGATTTTACCACTTGGAAGAAGAAAACGAGGGTATTGCTATCCCACCATAAGGTGGCCTTGGCGTTGGAACCCGATCCAGAAAAATGGCCAAAGATGGAAAAAGACACGCCTGGAAGAAGCTTACAACTTGATCTTCCTCCACTTGGGAGACTCAGTCATCAGAAAGGTTGATGGAATGGACACGGCCATTCAACTCTGGGTAAACTCGAATCTCTTTATTCTGTTGTTTCTGCTCCAAATTTAGTGTTCTTAAAAGGAGATTTGTTTAATTACAAGATGGACACAAATAAGTCTATAGATGATAACCTGGATGAATTCACGGAAATGACTCAAATCCTTAAAGGAACTGACCAAGCCTTAGGAGATTCTAACGAAGCTATGATTCTTTTAAATTCATTACCTGAAGAATATAGTGTCGTTAAGAACTCACTGCAGTACACATGAGTTGTACCTAGGCTAGACTTGGTAATATCTGGTATAAGGGCTAGAGAGTTAGAACTTAGAACAAGTAGAAGAGGTGGAGCGAACCTATTCGTGAAAGGAAAAAATGACAGGAAATATAATGGTCCGAATAATCATCAGACTAATAACCAAGAACCTAAAGGGAAGAAAAAGAATAAACATGATAAGAATAAGAATAGTGGGAAGAAGTGATATCATTGTGGGAAGATGGGACACCTTAAAAGGAATTGTTATAAGTTCATTATGGAACATAAAAATGAAGGCAGCGCTACTGTGGCTGCCGAACAGGGGTCGATTTTCCTTTCTGAGGCATTGACTGTGTCTAGTGATCACATTAGCAGAGAATGGATTCTGGACTTAGGGTGTTCCTTTCACATGAGTCCGTATAGGGACTGGTTTGTCAACTTTAGAAATTCTGACCAAGGGACAGTGTATATGGGAAATGACAATACTTGTAGGATACAAGGAGTTTGGGACATAACACTCAAACTTCATGATGGTAAAGTTAGGATCCTTATTGATGTTAGATATGTACCTGAATTAAAACGAAACTTGATATCACTAGGAACTCTAGATGAATTAGGTTTCACATATAAAGCACACAAAGAAAAACATGCACATATTTAAGGGTAAGAAACTAATCCTAACTGGTATAAAAAGAAACGGACTGTATGTTCTAAATGGCCAACATGTATTCTCGGAAAAACTCATTTCTGCTCTAATTTCTAATGTTGATATGACTAATATTTGGCACTTGAGACTTGGCCTTATAGGCCAGAAAGGCATGCAGGTACTCAGAAAGCAGAGACAATTTGGAAATGACCAGTTGAAGCCACTAGAGTTTTGTGAGATCTGTG
This sequence comes from Zanthoxylum bungeanum, assembly GCA_019454045.1. NCBI lineage: Eukaryota > Viridiplantae > Streptophyta > Magnoliopsida > Sapindales > Rutaceae > Zanthoxylum > Zanthoxylum bungeanum. Next base: position 140,215 of record SKCR01024382.1, on the reverse strand, counting down.
TGTTGGGCAAACAGCACAGACAGAGCTTCCTAACTGGAATTCACTTGTCAAAAGCGAGTCTGGAGAATTTACATTGTGATCTATGGGGACCAGCAAAGGTCCAGACACATGGGGGTAAGAAATATTTTCTCTCTATTGTTGATGACTACAGTAGGAAGGTATGGACATTCTTACTAAAATCAAATGATGAAACTTTGACTAAATTTAAAGAATGGAAAGTGTTATTAGAAAATCAAACTAGTAACAAAGTGAAAGTCTTGAGAACTGATAATGGCTTAGAATTTTGTAATACTGAGTTTGATCAATACTGTACTAGTGAGGGTATCCTGAGACATAGGACTGTGAGACACACCCCTCAACAAAATGGAGTTGCGGAAATGATGAATAGAACCCTATTAGAAAAGATCAGATGTCTTCTATTTTCTTCCGAACTTCCGAGGCCTTTTTGGGGTGAGGCCCTCAATATTGCTACTCACTTAGTTAACCTTAGCCTAAATAGTTCCGTTCAGTTTAAGACCCCATAAGAAATTTGGTCTGGTAGGCCTCAGAAGCTTGCCCACCTTAGAGTGTTTGGCTGTGAAGCTTATGCTCACCAGTCCATAGGTAAACTTGAACCGAGGTCAATCAAGTGTGTTTTCTTAGGATATCAAGAAGGGACAAAATGGTATAGGTTATGGGAAAGGGAGTCACCTGGAGTCAAAATCATAGTTAGTCGGGATGTTATATTCAATGAACTTTGTTTTCCATATAAATCTACTAACAAGAATGCATGTGCCTTAGAAAAGGATCTAGCAGATTTTGATCTTGCAGGTGGAGCTCAGATGCAGGTGGAGCCAGGGACATCGAGGACCACTGATCCAGTTGGTGACATGTCAGGCACGGAGACATCTGAGGACACTCGGCCTAGGACTAATAATCCGGAGGAAAACATGAATGAAGTGGCTGAGATACAAGAACAAAGTGAAGAGGACACAGTGGATCAATTGGATCAAACTGAGCAGCATGATGAAACACCACAAGACACATTGGCTAACTACCAGCTAGCAAGAGACAGAAGTAGGAGGCATGTAAGACCTCCTACCAGGTTTGATTACTCAACTAATGATTTGTATTTATGTGCATTAATATCAAGTCATGAAATTAATGGAATAGAGCCTGCTAGCTTAGGAGAGGCATTAAAGTCCACTCATAAATTTGAATGGAGAGCGGCCATGGAAGAAGAGATGTCTTCTCTTAGGAAAAACCAAACTTGGACTTTAGTTCCTAAACCTAAAAACCAGAAGTTGGTTGAGTGTAAGTGGTTGTTTAAGGTCAAAGAAGAGCTATTGCCTAGTGACCCTGTTAGGTTTAAAGCCAGACTTGTAGCTAAAGTATTTACACAGCGGGAAGGGGTAGACTATAATGAAATTTTCTCACCTGTAGTTAAATTTAAAACTATTAGAATGATGTTAGCTCTAGTAGTGCAGTATAATCTTGAATTGGAACAATTGGATGTGAAAACTGCTTTTCTACATGGAGAATTAGAAGAGAAAATTTATATGTCTCAGCCTGCAAGTTTTATAGATAAAAACCATCCTAGTATGTTTGTCTGCTTAATAAATCCTTATATGGTCTTAAACAGTCACCTAAGCAATGGTATAAAAGATTTGATACGTTTGTGCTTATTATTGGTTTCATAAGAAGTAAATATGACATTTGCTTCTATTTCATGCTTAATGATAAATGTCATGTATATTTGTTATTGTATGTTGATGACATGCTTCTAATCTCTGAATCAATGAATGTTATTAACAATCTTAAGAAACAGTTAAATAGTGAATTTGACATGAAAGACCTAGGTAGTGCAAAGAGAATCCTAGGTATGACCATTGATAGAGACAGAAATAAAAATTGCCTTAAAATACATCAGTCCACATATTTGCAAAAAGGTAGCATCTATATTTGGAGTAAGTGGCTGTAAGCCGGTTAGTCAGCCTCTTGCGAGTCATTTTATTTTGTCTAAGTCACAAAGTCCTGCTAATAGGTCTGAGATGATTAAAATGGAGAATGTTCCTTATACAAATGTTATAGGTTCTGTGATGTATGCCATGATTAGTACGGGACCTGATTTGTCATATGTTGTATCTTTGCTGAGTAGATTTATGTCAAATCCGGGTAGTGCTCACTGGAGTGCTTTGCAGTGGTTGTTAAGATACATAAATACAACTGTTGATTATGGCTTATGTTTTAACAAATCTAACGCTTTAGACTTGGTAGAGTATGTTGATTCTGATTTTGCAAGTGACAGAGACTCAAGAAAGTCAACTATAGCTTACTATTTCACACTTGGTGGAAATTGCATCAGCTGGAAGTCAAGCCTGCAACCGTTGGTTACACTCTCAACTACCGAAGCGGAATATATAGCCATAACTGATGTGTTCAAGGAAGTCATTTGGCTTCAAGGTATCTTAACCGAAATACAACAGCTGCAGGGTAAGACAGTTGTGTATTCTGACAGTCAGAGTGCAATACATTTGAGCAAGAATCCGGTACATCATGAGAGAACCAAGCATGTGGATGTAAAATATCATTTTATGCGGGAAATAATCTCAAGTGGTAAGATTGAGATTAAGAAGGTCCCAACTGAGGATAACCCATCTGACATGGGGACAAAAATTGTGACTGCTACCAAACTCTCTCACTGCATGAAGCTGTTGCATGTAGGGGTTGGCTGACCTTGCAGCCGACATGAACAATGATGGAAGTAAGTGAGTTTGTTGTGCTATCTTGGCCTTAATGTGTCTTTGTATATGGTTGGGAGTGATGAATGTTTTTTGACTTCAAGGTGGAGATTGTAAAATGTGAAGCCTTTATCCAGCCGTTGGATGAGGGACACGTGGCGCAATCCTTTCCGTTGTCCTAATTACATCAATTTTGCTCATCATATATAAAGGGTGCTAAGGTTGAGAATTAGAAAGATTTTGTTAATTACTTTACACTTTTTCTCCTATTATTGTTTGGCTAATTGTTTAAGCCTTGTTCCTAGTCCAAGTTAGTGTGATCTTCAATTGGAAATTTGAGATTGACACTTTTAGATATTAGGGTTTATCTTGTGATTTGGGGAAATTGATGTTGTAAACGGATTCAAGATTCTTGAGAAATCTTGTGATTGATTAGTGCAGTGAGCTCCTTATTCCGGAGTTCAACGTGGATGTAGTCGGGAATTTTCCGGCGAACCACGGTAAAAATCTTGTGCTCTTGTTGTTCTTGTTCGGTTGATTGATTTGTGTGACGAATGAATTAGGGGCATATTCTTAACAAAAATAATAATATAGAGTAATTGAGAATTTGAGAAGAAATTGAAAGAATAAAATTGTAAATGGAAATTGAGAGAATAGAATTAAGATTTATGAAAATTATTGTTGAGAAAACAATTGAGAGAAGATGACTATTTATAGGAAAAATATAATTAATTTAATTAAATAAAAAAATACTTTTGAGCGTTGGCTGAAGTGGTTTGACCGTTGGAGTTAAAAATTACCTCCAACGGTCAAAAGTAACAAGTGACCGTTTGGAGGTAAATTGTCTCCAAATGGTCACTTTTTTTTTTACTGTTCTCGATTTGGTTCCGAACCGGCGGTTTCCGATTTCATTTTTAATATAACCAAAACCGAATCGGATTTTTTTTATTTCGATTCTGATTCATGAAACCTCATATATATTTTCTATATATTTCTAGTGGACATGTTTTTCATTTTTATATAAAATTGGGACCTTCTTACAACATAATAAATAACTTAAAAAATAGAAATTTTAGAATAATTATTTATTAAAGTATTATACATACATACATACATACATACATACATACATACATACATAATTACATACATACATAAATACATATATATATATATATATATATAATATATATATATATATATATATATATATATATATATGTATATATATATATTACTGTTGATGATGTTTTTAAGCACTATGATATTTAAGCAGCACGGGATGGGTAAAAGGGTAAATTCCCTTGTTGATCGAGATCATTAATACCGACCCGACCACATGAGTTAGGGGTCGAGCGCTTATGATCGGTAACCCGACCACTTAAGATCGGATGACCGGCCATTATCAGATCGACAACAGCATTCTCAGTTCAAATGACTATTATGACCGACCTCATGAAGACCGGCCAGATAGCGAGATATGCTCCAGAAGATGACACTATATTCTTGCGGATAAGATGACAAGTTATCCTATTTTCATGGGGAAAAATGGTGAGTCAGAGTCCTAGTAGGATAAAGAAAGTAAGGGTAGTTTTGATTAGGAATCCTAATGGGAAAATGGAATAGTTTTGACTATGAATCCTTATGGGAAAAGGAAATTGTTTCAACTAGGAAATTCTTGTACAAATAGGAATATGATTTCTTCACCATTATAAATAGGAGGGTAGAGTGAGTGTAGGAAACAAGTAAAAAGTTGAGATCAAGATCATTATTGTGAGACTTGTAAACAAAAGAGAGAGCTGAGAAGCGTGTTTGAGTAATAAAAGTATCATCCTTTTTGTACCCGTGGACGTAGGTCGGACCAAGATCCACCGAACCACGTTAAATCTCTTTGTTGATTGGTGCATTTATCTGTCTTTTGCTAAGTTTGCTTTTGGTCCCCCATAACCAAACAAATTCACTATTGAAGGAGGATTGTCTCGGGAGTAAAAAACCATTATTGCCCCTGAGACCAAAATCAGCCGTCAACAGTTGGCGCCGTCTGTGGGGACTCAACAAAAAGCAGCTCGCGTGATAAGACAATGGCAGAAGGTGGAAATCGCCAGTCATCAGGGAGTTCAACAGCAGAATGGATGGAGAAGATGGAAGAAAATATGAGGAAAGATAGGGAGGAAAATCAAAACCTTATGAAATCCATGATAAACAAACTGGAGAGGATGGAAGAGACGAATAATGAGAAACTTGAAGCCGGAACCAGTCGGAGGAGAGGCGAAATAGCGGAAGGAAAAAGGGTCGCAGATGTGAGTGATGATGAGGAAGGGTCCCTACGGATTGAGGTCCGTAGTGGTAGAAAAAGATTTACAAACGGAGGATACGTGGGAAGAAGAAGAGGGGAGACAGTCGCCAGATTCATCCTGTGATGGCCTCGCAATACCAGAAGGGGAAACATGAAGGATAGTGAAACTGGACGGGAAGTCTCAAGTCATTAGGAACGTCGCACCCATGGTGACAGACGCGAAGAAGGCCGCGGGAGGCGGCATAGTGACACAGATGGCAGTATAAAGTCTTGGTTAAGAAAAGAAATGGCCAAGTAGGGAGTAAACCCCAAAACTGATACATCAGATGCTCGGGACGACGAGGTTGAATCTCCCTTCACATAAGAAATAAGGTCGGCAAAATTCCCAAGACGTTTCAACATGCCATCCATGACGCCCTACAAAGGCCATTCAGATCCAAAGTCTCATATTGAAAGTTTTGTCCTATTAATGGAGGTCCAAGGAGTAGTAGGGGATGCCGTTTGTAAAGTTTTCCCCATAACCTTGGGAGGATCTGCCATTCTGTGGTTCAGAAGTTTAGCCCCATGGAGCATCGGAAGCTTCGCGCAACTCAGGAAATCATTTGTTCGGCACTTCAAATGGGCATGCGTCCCAAAGAAAATGGTGGGAGAATTGAGACTGATGAAGCAGGGGGATGATGAGCCCCTGAGGAATTTTATTGAAAGGTACCACAATTTGGTGCTCGAGGTCGAAGCGTACGAGTCATCGGAAGCGCTAGAAAGTCTCAAGGGAGGTCTGAAGGTCAGGAAATTGTGGACTCACCTGAGGATTCAAGACGTATCGGATTATGCCACTGCCCTGGAGTTGGCCAGGAAGTTTATCTTAATAGAGGAGGAGAAAAAGATTGTCCGGGGAGTAGACACCCGAAAGGCTAAGATACTTAGGTCAGACAATCAGTGGGATTCGATCAGAAATTTGAGGAGACCGGTCCCGGAGCAGAAGAAACTCAGACCGACACCTCCGAGTAGTAATGTTCAAGAGATAAAGTCATCTGTCCAAGTCAACCGTGTCGCGGGGAGGACAATATACACCCCCCTGAACAAACCTATGGCCCAAATAATTCGGGAAATCCAGGATAAAGGTCTGTTGGCCGAGCCTACTTTGAGGAGGTTCCCGATTGAGGAGGGAAATAGTAGGGCATACTGTATCTACCATAACGTAAGGGGACATGCCACGAATGGGTGCAGAGACCTGCGGGAGCAGGTGGAAGACTTGGTGAAAGAAGGCTAACTCAGTGTGTACATAGACCATTCGGTTTTTGAGGTCGACCAAGTTGATGGCGGAAGTCATCCGGTCGGATGCGTGGAATGCTGAGATGCAGAGAGAATGTATTAAGAAGAGCCTTGCTTGTAGTGGCCCTTGTAGAGTTGCAAGAAAGGCAACGGATCCCAAAAAGGTGAGTAAAACCTCTTCTGACTTAGGTTGACATTTGATTATGCTTGTTTGTTATGACTCACACAATGGTTTTGATATTTGTTTTACGGCCCGGGTCTGCTCTTGTACCGCCGAGATCGATGTCTCTTTCCGGCTCGGGTATGCTCTTGTACCGCCGAGACCGACGTTTCCTTCCGGCTCGGGTCTGCTCTTGTACCGCCGAGACCGACGTTTCATTCCGACTCGGGTATGCTCTTGTACTGCCGAGACCGATGTCTCTTTCCGGCTCGGGTCTGCTCTTGTACCGCCGAGACCGATGTTTCTTTCCGACTCGGGTCTGCTCTTGTACCGCCGAGATCGATGTCTCTTTCCGGCTCGGGTCTGCTCTTGTACCGCCGAGACTGATGTTTCCTTCCGGCTCGGGTCTGCTCTTGTACCGCCGAGACCGATGTCTCTTTCCGGCTCGGGTCTGCTCTTGTACCGCCGAGATCGATGTTTCTTTCCGGCTCGGGTCTGCTCTTGTACCGCCGAGACCGATGTTTCCTTCCGGATCGGGTCTGCTTTGTACCGCCGAGACCGATGTTTCTTCCGGCTCAGGTCTGCTCTTGTACCGCCGAGACCGATTTGTGTTTCTTTCCGGCTCGGGTCTGCTCTTGTACCGCTGAGACCGATTTGTCTTTCCGACTCGGGTCTGCTCTGTTACCGCCGAGATCGATGTCTCTTTCCGGCTCGGGTCTGCTTTGTACCGCCGAGACCGACGTTTCATTCCGGCTCGGGTCTGCTCTTGTACCGTTGAGACCGATGTCTCTTTCCGGCTCGGGTCTGCTCTTGTACCGCCGAGACCGATGTCTCTTTCCGGCTTGGGTCTGCTCTTGTATCGCCGAGACCGATGTTTCTTTCCGACTCGGGTCTGCTCTTGTACCGCCGAGATCGATGTCTCTTTCCGGCTCGGGTCTGCTCTTGTACCGCCGAGACCGATGTTTCCTTCCGGCTCGGGTCTGCTCTTGTACCGCCGAGACCGATGTTTCCTTCCGGCTCGGGTCTGCTCTTGTACCGCTGATACCGATGTTTCCTTCCAGCTCGGGTCTGCTCTTGTACCGCCGAGATCGATGTTTGTTTCGGCTCGGGGCTGGATTTCGTTCCGCCGAGGCCGCTTGTTTATTCGGCTCGGGGCTGGATTTCGTTCCGCCGAGGCCACTTGGTTATTCGGCTTGCGGTTGGATTTTGTTCCGTCGAGGCCTTATGGTTTATTCAGCTCGGGGTCGGGTTACGTCCCACCGAGTCGGCTTCTTTGGACTGGGGATGTAATATTCCCCCAGAGCCAAGTCTTTTTTTAGCTCGGGGTAGGGTTACGTCCCACCGAGTCGGCTTCTTTGGACTGGGGATGTAACATTCCCTCAGAACCAAGTCTTTCTTCAGCTCGGGGTCGGGTTACGTCCCACCGAGTCGATCGTCATCAGCATAAGGGCAAAGCATTTTCTCCACGGGTAGATATCGGGATCCTCGTTGACTGAGCACATGAAGGTAGCAGGAAGGACCAGATTTACAGCCAAGGCATTTTTCTCTGCGGTTCCTGGAGTGACCACCGACGGATTCATCGGCACACCATCTTTTTTTATAGTTCCCGGTATCAACTCGCAAACTCGTTGTTACCGAGAACTAGGGGATAGATGTTGATGGTGTTTTTAAGCACTATGATATTTAAGCAACACGGGATGGGTAAAAGGGTAAATTCCCTTGTTGATCGAGATCATTAATACCGACCCGACCACATGAGTTAGGGGTCGAGCGCTTATGATCGGTAACCCGACCACTTAAGATCGGATGACCGGCCATTATCAGATCGACAACAGCATTCTCAGTTCAAATGACTATTATGACCGACCTCATGAAGACCGGCCAGATAGCGAGATATGCTCCAGAAGATGACACCCTATTCTTGCGGATAAGATGACAAGTTATCATATTTTCATGGGGAAAACTGGTGTGTCAAAGTCCTAGTAGGATAAAGAAAGTAAGGGTAGTTTTGATTAGGAATCCTTATGGGAAAAGGGAATAGTTTTGACTAGGAATCCTTATGGGAAAAGGAAATTGTTTCAACTAGGAAATTCTTGTACAAATAGGAATATGATTTCTTCACCATTATAAATAGGAGGGTAGAGTGAGTGTAGGAAACAAGTAAAAAGTTGAGATCAAGATCATTATTGTGAGACTTGTAAACAAAAGAGAGAGCTGAGAAGCGTGGTTGAGTAATAAAAGTATCATCTTTTTTGTGCCCGTGGACGTAGGTCGGACCAAGATCCACCGAACCACGTTAAATCTCTTTGTTGATTGGTGCATTTATCTGTCTTTTGCTAAGTTTGCTTTTGGTCCCCCATAACCAAACAAATTCACTATTGAGGGAGGATTGTCTCGGGAGTAAAAAACCATTATTGCCCCTGAGACCAAAATCAACCGTCAACAATTACTAATGACATTTTTAGTTTTAAGGTTCAATGGAATTGAAATAGAATTTATCGTGGCCCATGATATCTGAACTTAAAAGAATAATAAAATTTTCCTTTTCTCGTCAATCACTAGGGGTGGGCAAAAACCGACCGAACCGAACCAAACCGCAAACCGAACCAAACCGGACCGAATTTACGATTTTTTTTCTAACGGTTCGGTTTGCGGTTCGGATTGGCCCACCCCAAACGATTTTCGGTTCGGTTCAGATGCTAAACCGAACCGCACCTGTTAAACCGAACCGAACCGTTATAATTAAAAAATTATATATTTTTATAAAAAGATTTGCATTTTTCTTTTAATTTTACTTTACGTTTTCTTTTTATTAGTATGTTAATAGTTTTATTCTTAATTTTTTTGTTAATATATTTTTTTGTTAATACTTTTATTCTTAAATTATTTGTTAATAATTTTATTCTTAAACTTTTTGTTTTATGGTTTATTCTTGAAAGGAAGCTATTGGATTTGTCTCTTAATTAAAATGATGGTAGCATTATTATTCGAGGTAATTTTTAAAAAATACAAGAATTAATTGTGCCTCATTTTTCAATCCTCTATTGAGTGCATGTGTTCTCTAGAGTCACAGCTTACACTGTAACACTTCATATTATTTGTTCGCTAGACTAGTTTTTTTTTGTCTTCACGTAAGTGGATGATTTTTTTTTTTAAAGTAGAATAATTCGTAAACCGAACCGAACCAATCCGTAAACCGCTGGTTTAAAAAATTTTCAATCCGAACCAAACCGTTATTTAATGGTTTGGTTTGAGAGGTAAAAAAACCGGACCGTAAAATATAATTTGGTTCGGTTTTTAGCAAAAACCGAACCAACCGAACCGCGCCCACCCCTATCAATCACTCACATTATGAATGATTTCCAAATATGGTGATTTATTGTTACACCTTAAGCGTCTTGTATTACAAATACAATTATGATGTTACGATATTCTTCTAAAAGTTTGCACTTAATTTATCGAATATTTTACTACAATTCGTACTTTGTTGATATTCATGATGTTGATTTTTGACATTATATCGAAGAAATTTTCGTTTTAAAGGTGAGTGATGAAATAGTGTGGGTCAAATTACAAACACAAGACATACGTTTTGAAGCCCATTTCTAAATCCAGTCCAAACCCAAAGTGCATTGGGCCGTAAGCCCATTTATGATTTTCTGCCTTTATGGTATGCAAGGAATCTTTGCACCTAATTGGCTTAATCTTGTTTCACCAATACATTACGAAACTCCAAGTTGTAATTAAATTGCACCAAACATCAAGATTTTTCTTTTTCTGATACAAAATCTGTATCTTGAACAAACTTCGTAAAGGTTTTCAGATTATAGAGACTAGGAGAACACTGAAAGTTCGGTGATGTCAAACTTACCGACTCTGAACTCGAACAATATTAGAACATAGACATGTCAGGAGGCGGTCCATACACGGTCATCCACGAAAATGGGATGACCCATTTCTCACCATCATTACCTGAAATAAAAAGAACACATTATTGCATCCGAGTATTGGTTGGTTGCTCGACCTCATAAGCCATCCACTATCTAAGAAAATCATCAGGTTTGTAGCAATGTTTCCCTATCTCTGAGAAACACAATCATGTAGACCAAATGGCATTCATAGCGGAAAACAACTTTTAACAGGAACGTAGATATTTCATTCGACCACCAGAAACGCTTTCAATTGGTCATTTAAAGTTCATATTAAATAAATTAGAAGGTTTTGAAGACAACTTAAAAAGCAATCCAACGAATTTGTTGCATAGAACATCCAAGGTGAGTATCACAAGAGGTCACATTGTGTCAACAGTATTAAAATCGCAAAAAAAGATAAAAAAAAATAAAAAAATAAATTTTTTGAGTCCTTATAGTACCATTCCAGATGACTCCAGACAAATGAAAATATTTAAGACATAATTTCTGTAGCCGGTAGGATTGTTGGGACAGATGACCACCAATTATGGATCATAGGACTTATATTCAATTGAATAAATTGCGAGCACATATGAACCATGTGAAGAATAAAATATGCCACACATTCTGAATTTATGATGGATAAGAAAAAGGTCATGTTATGATTACGACAAAAATAAAATGATTGTGCAATTTTCAGATTCTTGAATAAGTATGCAACTATAAATGGTAGGCTAGTGATTTGTATTCCACCTAACTCAAAGTTCTTTGTTGTTTCACGCAAGGGAACAGGACATGGAAGCTGGAGATGGATTGGTTATATAGTTCAATATCCAAATTAAAACAAGAAAAAATAAATAAATAAAACTCACCACGGAAGTTATCAGGATTCAGCCTCAAAAGTTTGCTTGCTGCCTCAGCCAGATTGAAAGCATCAGCCATATTATCCCCTTCCGAGCAGTAACATAATAAGCATGTAACTTTCAAACCTCTGGACTGATTCAATGATCAAAGAACCTCTTGTTAGCTACTTTAATCGACAAAAAACGCACCATAATCTTTCAGAGTAAAGATATCTCTTATAATGCTCTGCTGCATATTTGTATAACAGATGAGATGGGAACTCTTGCTAAGTTTCTTAGCTGATGTTAGAATTGTTTTGCATGTCAACTTTTTCCCTTCATTTTTCAGTTTACATTTGTCCTCCAGCCTTATCCACTATATTCCCTTCCATACAAGCATGGTGCCCCTTTGCACTCTTTTTAATTCTATAATTTTTCCCATTCATGACAAAAGAGAAAGTCGCATTGGACTCAGTTGAGGTATCGACAAATGTCCGACAAAAAATTCAACTATTAAGAAGCTCATAAATATCATGTTAGTAGTAATAGCAGCAGTGATAACTTTCTAATGCTAATTTCATGCAAAGGGTATCTCCATAAGACAAGAAAAATTAAAGATGTACATACGAATAGATATAAATAATGATTGGATGAGACAAATTAAAAACAAAATGATGAAGTAAAACAGAGAAAATCAAATCTTAGCTAAATATACAAAATTAAATGAGTCCAAATTTATACCTTGAAACATGAAAATAGGGCAGCAAAAGGCAAACTTGGGTAGTAATCTTCTTCTTCCAGATCATCTTCAAACGGTAAATTATTCTCCTCCACGACATTTCCTTCAGCTAAAGAGCTGAGATATTTCCAACACCTCTGAGCTGGATTGTATTCCTGAAGTCTTTTCCATCCAAGTTGCTCACAGAAATCATCTGTCCCATCATCACTAACGCTGGATAGGTAATATATCTGCGGTCCACTGAAATGTACCAAAAATATACATAAGACATCAAGGAAATGCAGAAGGGACTGCAGATAGTGTATCCGCCTAATTGCTCAGGAGATCCCTTGAAAGACATTTTTTTAATACAACTTATGAAGTAGCCGTTACTGTTAATGGAAAAGAAGTTTTGTTTGTAAGCAAGTTTCAATGATGTTAAGTCTCTTGCTGCTTCATATTACTAGTGAACATTTTACTGAAAATTTCCATTTAGCACTCTATTGCATTAGTGAACTTTTAACTAAACAAGCCATTCTTAAAATTCTCAAATAAAAAATAATAGCTAAAAATATACAACAACAAAGTTGCTGTGGAAAAAAAAATCCTAAACAGAAAAAACTATTAATGAAACAAGAGAAAAGAAAAAGGATAGCAAAATGAGACAATGAGAAAGAGTCAAACGAAGGAAGGTCCTCAGTATGAATTCAGTGGAATGTAATTGACAGATTAGTATGTTTCAAATCTCCTAATGTGCTTCCCTATACCACATGGCCATGAAACATATGAACAATATCACTCGTTGCTTAACTTAAGATGAGAGATTAGTCCTATGTCCAACACATATTTCTAAAACCCAACGCCTAGATATTAAAGCTTGAAAAATTAATAATTTGTCAACTAGGTGCCTACAAATGCGGAGTCTTCACAATTTTGGGGTTTCCAAGTGAAGGAAAAAGAAAATCAGTATACTAAATTTCTGTACTTTGACACATCAATTCTCTGCAATCTCCCAAAGTCCAAGCCAGAAAGCACAACGACATGCTTTTTCCCACTAGCAGCAGCAAAGTCCGCCAAATTCTTAGCATATTCAACCATCTTCCCCTGTTTAAATGGCCGTGTAAAGACCAGAAGTAAGCATAAGAATTCTAAAGTACCGACAAATGCATTGGAAAGAAAAAGGTAAGAAGCATAACGACAGATACAATTACAGTAACATAACAAGGGCAAGAGGTATTTCCATATTGATTACTAAGCATCATACACATTTCATAAACCATATATTCAACACTCTATGGGTTTCGCAAATTAAGTGGACATTACGCATCAATCTCATTAACTCAAAGCATCATCAGTCATCACACAACTTCTACCACTTCCACCATACAAAATTAAAACATTGTTATCTATCATCACTAAAAAAATTATACAAATACAAAGCTTAAGGATATTACAAGCAACACCTTAACAACTGGGGATCTTTGCTGGACAAGAGTCAGCTCTAGAGAAGATGACTCATAAGCTGCAAACAAAAACACAATAAATCAAATCAATGCTTTCAACAATACACAAGTCAAGCAATTACAGATATTTACATATACATTCACAAAATATCAAAAATTAAAAAAAAAAAAAATTAAACCTTGAAGAGGAAGAGCGAGGTCGCCACGTGGACTTGGCCGGTAAGCGTCGTTACCAACGCAAGGAAGCACGAATTGATCGTCCAAGTATCCGATTGTCTCGGCGCCGGTGGACGATACCAGTAGATCCACTGCCAGCTGGCCAACATTTCCGATCGACAATGCAGGCTACAATTCAAATTCATAAAAATTACAAAAAAAGGAAAAAAATCAATGCAGTTGATGAATTAACTAAAAAGAAAATCGCAACTGATGTGAAATTTTAACAAATTGAACGAACCAGAATTAGGTTTGTGCAATTTTCGTTGGGCTGTTTGCCTTGTTCAAGAACAAATTCCATTTTAAAGAGAAAGTGTAAAAGCGTTCAGTAGCCTCGAAAACTCCCAGCAAACAAAGTTTATTCAGTGCAAAGAATTTCTCGACAAGCAATTATAAAACGACGTGGTTTTTAAACTATCATTTAATTTATTGGGCTTAACTTTATTGGGCTTACCATAATTAAACAATTATTGAAGTATACTGTTAACACCCAACTATTTTCAAAGTACACCTCAGATGATTTTATTTCGTAAATATATTTATTAATTTTTCTTTTCACTGCGACCATACGTCTCTGCAGTTTGGTTAATCTAGAACACTATTCATATGAAAGATAAATATATTATTTCTGTCATTTTGATCCACTTTAATTTTGGGATAAAAATTATAGAATTGTTAATTTGCATTTGTTCATTTCTGTCTTTCATACTTGACTTACAATTATGATTCTAGGTAGGGATATTTCTTGTAATATTATAGAGATATTAGTGCTTTAAGCATTTGTACATTTTAGAGGGAGATTAGAATATATAACTGTTTGAAATAAGAATGTCACAAAAAATATTCCGCTTTAATTATGATCTATAGCTTCAATTGCCTTAAAACAAGTAAAGATAAGCAAAAGATGGGTAGCCAAAACAGTTTCACTTGGTTAATCAAAACACTTGAATTTTATGGAAAAATAAATAAAATTAAGTGATTTATATATATATATCACGTGGTGATTTCTTATTAAAGTTATAAAATTAAATTAATAAATCTATTAATTAAAAATTATATTACAATAAAAATACATATAATAATTTTATAAGAATTATATTATAATAAGAAAACATATTAGATTATCCTATTAAAATAAAATAAACACTTTTAAATTATCTACAATTAACCTGATCTATACAATTAATTTTTTATTATTAAATTATAAAATTAAAATATCTCTACAATTTTTTTTATAAAAAATTTATAAAATTAAAATAGCAATTATTAACAAAATAAATGTATTACAATATAAAAATGTAATATACTATTAAAGTAAGAAACCTATTGATTTAATTATTTTAATTAATATTTAATTTATTATTATAAATTATAAAATTATAATAAGAAAACATATTATAATCTCAAATTTAAAATAAAAAATATGTAACATCCTCAATCCGGGAAATGCTACCGGCAGGGAATAAGCCGTATTATTCCCCTGAGCCTCTGACTTTCCCACCATAACAATAATAATACTCTTTTATTATCAAAATTTTAAACATGGAACCAATGCCCAGACTCATCAACATATACTATAAACTTACAATTTAAGATTGTAAATTTAATAACATTTGTTTACAATGACTATTACATTACTCCAGATTTATACATGACTTCTGAATGGATTCTCACTCTATCTCTGACTCATACTGGTGGACTCCAACCCTAGTAACTGCATCAGTATCCATCCTCCCGAGCTCGTCCTCCGAGAATACCTGTAAGAACAGAAAACTGGGAATGGGGGGTTAGATCGTCGTATGATCTAAGTGAGTGGACGAAAAACTCAAAACTGATATAAAAGCTTCTAAAACCAAAATTCCAGAAATATTATGAAAACTTTTTTTTCTAAAAACTTCTTCTGAAATCTCTTTATAAAACTTAACCTTTCTGAAAATTGCTTTCTGAAAACTGTCTCTAAAATCTGATCTCTGAAAATTTGATATCTGAAAAGTCTTTTTTTGAAAATCTGATGTCTAAATATCGCTTCTTTTTACGTAGTCGGATATGTTTCCTTCAAGAGGAGAACATCAAGACTCATATCAGATGTTAAAAATAGTCTTTTAGGATGTCTTGATATTCTATTCGACTTACTTAGAACTTATGTTGTAGATCCTTAACTAGTTTGGATCTTTGGTTCCATATCAGATTTCTTAATGTTGGGATCAAACTCATCCAGTTCAATCTCTCTACAGCTCTCATTATTTCTCAAAAATTCATTTTTCAAGAAAAGTGGCTAAGCGAACAACAAAAATATTTCGTTGCCCAAAATCGTAGAATTGATATCTTATGGAATTATCAGGATATCCAACGAACCTATATTTACACCATATGTGTGCTAGTTTATCCCGCTGCACAACTCTAACGTATGCAGGACAACCCCAAATCTTTAAATGCCTAAGACTTGGATTTCTACCGAACCATATCTGATAGGGGTCATAGAAACAACTTTCGATGGAACTCTATTAAGTATGTAGGCAACAGTAAGTAAAGCGTAACCTCAAAGGTAATAAGAAAGATTTATATAGCTCATCATTGATCGCACCATATCCAATAAAGTACGATTTCTACGCTCAGACACTCAATGTCTCGTCATTGCCAACTCTAAGCTGGATCTCCCATTTATTCAGCCTTCTTCTTACCCTCATTACCTGCAGGGAGTTGTAAATATGAGTAGGACTGTCAATGTCTAACACTCATCCAAATACTAATGAGATTTCAATAATTTGAAAAATAAAAAACGTACCTGAGGGTCATGCTTTTCCTTTTAGCTCTGGACAGTCCTTCTTCCAGTGTCCAGACTTCTTGCATTGTAGACATTGGTCACGAGCTACTGGCGATTTAACACATTTGTGCTTCTTGGAGTTATTCTTTGATATCTTATTCTTCCCCATCTTTATTTTCTTTGACTTCCCAGAAGTCTTCGAAGAGCCAGCTCCACCATGGAGATACAAAGTGAAGTTGTCTTTTCTCATATCATGCTTCGCCGTGTGTAACATGTTATAAAGTTCTTCATAGCTGGCTTGCATCGAGTGTATATGGAAGTGTAACACAAACTCATCATAAGATCCAGACAAAGCAGACAAAATCAAATTACGGCCCAGCCGTTCATCAATCACAATGTCATGTCGTTCCAATTATCGAATCCGGTCTATCATGTTCAAAACATGAATGCTGACAGCTCCTCCATCTTTGAGTTCAACACGAAATAATTCCTTAGAGCTTCGATAAAGTTCGATCTATTGATTTGCCTTGAACAACTCCTTCAGTATTTGCATGATGCTCCAAGCATTTGGTACTTCAATGTACTGTCTCAGCAAATCTGGAACCATCGATCCCAAAATGTAGGATTTCACCTTAAGATTATCATCCTTCCATCTATTAAAGGTTTCTCGCTCTTCTGGAGTGGAGTTAGGATCAATTTCAACTGGAAATCGACAATGACATAAGTCAACTTTTCAAACTCCATGACAAGACGTATGTTCATTTCCCATTCGAAATAGTTCTCGGCTCCTTTTAGTTTATTAGTATCCAAAAGTCTCATCAATGGATTATCGGCAGCCATCTACAAGACAATATTTTAAATAGTAGCAGAATATTTTTCATTTCAAAAATAATAACACTAATTAATTATGGAATTTTAAATCTATTAGTGTCGTCCCACTACTTTACGTAATTATGTAATCCCCCTTAACGGAAAAATAGAAATTTGACTATCAAAATTTCATAACGGGAAGTGGATCCCATGACATTTAATCCAGCCTCACACTAATGAAGATATTGGCTTTTATAAACTCATTAGGTAGACCTCTAAGGTCAATCACTTTATTTGACTCCTAGTTTGGTCCAGAACCGTTTCTTATCCTCACACTAATGACGATATTGGATTAAGACGTGTTCTAGGTGTATACTTGTCAATGTGCGCTAATGAGTTTTATATATACACCCTTACACTAATGACGATATTAGGTGACTGCGTTAACTCATCACACTACATCTAATATTTTACCGGAGCAACCTAAGTTCCGAGCACTTATACCCTCACACTAATGACAATATTGGATATAAGTAATACGAACTCATTCATCTCCGTATTGATAAGAAGGACCATTCAATAATGCTCCAACATTACTAATACTATTACTTAAATAAAGTAATCACCTAATCATGAGAGATTTAGGACAATCAAGTCATTAATTTAATTAGGTCAAAAATTTTAATTTAAAACATTCTTTACGTATCCAATATGTCTTATGCATAATTAAATTAAAATTACTATGGTATAGATTCAAATACATGTCTAACATGCAACATGTGTTGTGTGGTTAAGTCTTACTACTAATATCATTCTGTTGGGCAGTTGTGGAACCTCTAGGGTCGGATCGTTGCCACGCGCAGCGGAAATAAGTCTAACTCATAGATATCAAGCATGGGTATAATTTTAAATAATTTAATAAAATATTATATTCCATTACGAGTTTATAGGAAAAAATCGGGGCTGAATCGGAGTCCGGAAACTCAAAAATGGAGAAAAAAAAATTCGGAGCTCGAAGCACAGTACGCGAGCGCTACAGTGCGCGCGGGCACTGTGCATCCAGCCATCAATTTTTTTTTGTTTTCATTTCAAATGTTTTTCCTTCAGCTCACTTTCCAGTGAGCTGAATGAATTATGGTCTAATATCTTAATTTCTTTTGGTATTCCCTAAACACTTCAAAAACACCCAAAATTAATTTTTAACATCAAAACCAACATCAACACATGTTATAGAATAAAAATCAAGTTTTTCAAAATATAAAATATTTTTACAAAAACATAAATTTATTTTAAATAAGCACGTGCGTAAATTTTGAATCCAATACACAAAACCAAATTAGAATCCCAATAAGAAATGTCTCGTGAATAATTCTAGGTCAACCAAAGATAGTCAAGTGATTCTAAAATGATAGCCATAGCTCTAAGCTTTAATCTAGAGTTCCAAACTCTAATTTTATGTTTATGTCTAACATAAATATTTTGACCTAATAACAAGCATATTGTGTTTATACTTCCAAAGCATCATAACACAATTTATTAGCCTTATTTCAACATTAAGTTATGTGATCATGCATCTAATACATAAAAGAACATAACTTAAGAGAAGTTCAAATTTACCTAGCAAGCTTGATGAAAAATCCAATCTTCTTCTCTCTGTTGAAATGGTAGGAGAACCTCCAAGGTTTGCAAGCTTCACTCCAAGATCTAATCTTGATTACAATGTTAGCAAGCTTCAATCCAAGATCCAATCTTGATTTCTCTTAGATGAAGTGTTGTAGAGACCTCACAAGCTTCTCTAAACATTTCTCTAACTTAGGCTAATTTCTCTAAGAATTTGCTTGTACTTAACTTTCTCAAGCCTTTGCTTTTCTTAATTAAAACCT
This sequence comes from Zanthoxylum bungeanum, assembly GCA_019454045.1. Lineage (NCBI taxonomy): Eukaryota > Viridiplantae > Streptophyta > Magnoliopsida > Sapindales > Rutaceae > Zanthoxylum > Zanthoxylum bungeanum. Next base: position 121,160 of record SKCR01024382.1, on the reverse strand, counting down.
TCGTAAAGCTTGCTATTTATTACAAAACTTATGTACTTTTTAATTAATAAAAATTGTAGTAAACTTTTATGTGGGCTTAATCTAATTTGTCCAAATATGTATAATTATGTATGACTAATCTCCATTGTCTCCCACTTTGATTTAATCCAATTAAATCAAGCCAATGATTAGGAAATGGATTAATTCAATGTTTGCCACTTTGATTTAATCCAATGAAATCAAGTCAAAACCATATATTATTACATACTTAAAATTACCATGATATCCTCAAATGGTAGAGATAATTATGATCTTACAATTAAGTCCTTGTGTAATTATTGAATTAATCCAATTAACTCAATCAGGACAAAGTAACTAATCAATGTTATCCAATAACACTTGATTATCATAGTTGATAATTATAATATCGAATATTATATTTTTATCAAAATTAATCGACTACCCATGTGCTCAACGAGTACACTTCATATTGGGACTCTCTAAGTTCAGATACGTTCGTCATATAAGCCTAGCTAATATGTATGCAACCTCTGAAATTTTCAAAGAACACGAACGACCTTTATGAACTATACAAGTCGAGGCCATCATATATGTTTAATAATCCCTCTGTCATGGGCTATTCGAGTTGTGCAGAATATACCGTCAAGTTTATGAGGCGTACATCTCATGTCGACATCTCCACGATTCTTCATAATTGATGCGATCCACCCTAGGTGATCGACTTTGGCTAAAGCTTTAAGAATTTTGACTTTACTCACATGGATACCTAAATCCCTTATGGTACACATACAGGCCGATGGATTATATCTTGCTTCGCACTTGATTACTGAGTGCATCGGTCCACACCCAACGAACATCTAGAGGTCAGACCATGAAAGGTTTCTGACATACATGACATCAAAGTGTGGAGGGTCTCACACAAAATCAATGCTATCATATAGTCAAAGGATTATATATTCTACTCGACTCGATGAGATTTCTATTGACGGTGGTGTGTACTTTCAACTATTAGGAATCACCTGTGAGTCATTCAGTATTCGGTCCAACCAATACCCACACGTCTATATGAGTTTCCAAAACTCATGGTATATCGGGTTAAACTCTTGGAACTTCAATTTCAATATACGACATGTGCTAGTCTTCTAGGTTATAAGAATTCGACCGTATTCCAAAACCAACAACTATGAATATTTACTTTAATATTAGTTTATAATAGTAATACTTATCCCAATATCGGACCACCTAGTGTCCAGTATTAGTACAAGACTATTCTAAGGTCGATGTCATTCTTAGTATATGTATACATCAATCTAATACGCATAATGAAAATACTATTAATAAAGTATGAAATGAAAAAATAGTTATTTTATTAATAAATAATAAAATGTACAATTCGGATTGACACTTCAAGCACCAACTCCAACAACATGTGTAATTATACAGATACTGACACAACTCAACCAGTTCACGCAGCCAGAGTATGATCGGAAACTAAATCATGAGCGTGTCGTGCCGCTACCCGTGGCATCGCGATACAACCCAGCATAAAATCGAGGCAGAAAATGGGTGGCATTGAACTTCGTGATGCACATCACTACGTGTCGCGATGTGGGACTTAAAAAGAAACAGAGAATGGTACACCTCATGCATGGTAGTGTTGTTCCCTTATCTTGGTTTGTTACGCTTATTTTACATTGATGGCCATGTAAATTTTAAGTTTGGGGGAGTGTGCATGTGTTGTGTTAATTAATTCCTGCTATTCCTTAAAAAAAAAATAATAAAATTTTATTATGTCCTGTGGTAGTGAAACATAGTTCACATGATGAGTTAGTTTTCTTTATGATGAAATCTTAGGAAAAGATAAGTGCCCAATTTACCCTTATCTGATGCCTTGAGTTGGTGATTTAGGTTAAACTCATAAGCATTTAACAATAGATTTTAGCCGTAGGAATCTAGGTTGTTGGCAAAGTGACTAATTGGAAAAATTACGTAATGATGAATTATCATTTGCCCAGATGTCTATCTCAGTTTTCTAGTGTTATGATGTATGGTATGGTTGAAAAAAAGACAGAAATAGAAAAACTATTGAAAAAAGTTAAACCACCTATAACCGATAAGCGTGAAGCTACTCATGGGCAAGCGTTAGGACCACCATGGGGAAAAATGATACCTTAAAGAGTAGGTGTGTTAAAAAATGAATGAAATGAAATGAAAAAAAGAGAGAGAAAAAGTGTACTATATTGAGCAAAGAAATGGCAGATACATAGAATTTTTAAGATATCTATGTTGGTTTAACCTATCGGATCCAAATTTTGAGACGAAATCACTAAGTTAACTTACTTAGGGATCAAACTGTGAATAGACCGTTACACACATACACTGTGAGTCTGACTTAGATAATTTATTTAAGAAATTGAATTTGAGTTGTATTGGGTACTCTAAAGGTTCTTGAGTTTCGTTACTGAGCAATCTCTGAGGACAATACTATGTGTTACTCATAGGACGATTTTATTATATTTATTCTTACTTTTTTTATTTATCATTTGTGTAATTTCATGTGTGTGTTGAATGACATTTGTGGGTGTCGCCGCTGTAAGCCCTCACGAGACTATAACTCTTCCACTAGGGTCGCCTAGGGTTTGAAAGGCTTGTTACATACACTAAATGCAATCGTGATCCTTACGAAAGTGACTTAGGTTAATTTAGTTTTAGTTTGTTTATTTTATTTTATTTGTTTTTCTCGAAGATTAGAAAAAATATTTGGTTTGGGGGTGTGATAAGCGGTTAATATTCATATATTTCTAGTCCATTGATCTTAATGTTTGTGAGTTATCTCGAACGTTATGAGCAGATTGATGTGTTTTGGGTGTATCTTATAGGTTAAAAATAATATCAAGACTTAATGGAATCAACGATGGATGAAAATGGTAAAATACGGAGCAAATTGGAGAAAATTCGGAGTCCAAACACGCGTCATGACTCTGGATTACATGTTGAGATGTGCGCTAGTTCAAAACATTGGCAGAGAGCAGACCGTGTGGTGCGTCGCGATGCCGTCCATGGCCCGTCGCGATGCGTAGATGAAAAGAAAAGTGTGCGTCGCGACGCTGAGTGCGCATCCAGTTGGTTCATGACTCAATTTTTAAGAAGGAAACGCCCTCCGAACTTCCTATATAAGCAACAAATCGTCCCAAGACCTAAGGAGGAGTATCATAACCTAATTTTACAGCCTCCAAAAGAGATTTTTGAAGAGAATACAAAACACATCAATTAAGCACATCACAAAAACTCAACAAGAGCGAAAGACGAGCGATCTCAGCAGAATTTTTTCTTTCTTTTACTTCGTTAATGTTTTGTCTATTGTTGAAAATCTATTTAGAGTTTTTGAGCATTTGTAGTAACTAAACCTCTAATTTGGGGCTGTGATGAAACCTAGTGTTTATGAATTTATAAATTGATTTTCCGTATATTCTGTGTGATACTGTGGCTTATTTATTGAATCTTATTCTTAATGCTTCTTATTACCCGATCACCAATAGGATTGTGGTAAACTTAGATGAACTTTACAAAATGATTTTAGATTTAGTCTAGATTCAATAGCACACTATCTATTCTTATAGATTTCTTTACAAGATGGAAATATACATATAGGGTGGGTGTAGCCATAGTTAGAATTTGATTTTAATGAATTTGAGGTTATTAATTTGACATAGAAATATAGTTAATTAAGTTACTCTGAATATTTGCACATGACCATTGAAAGAGGTTTGTGGATATCTTAGTGTTCCAGGTTAATAAGTCAAGTTATTACACGAGTATATGAAAACCAATTCATCTTTAAAATAATACTGAGTGAATTCACAACCTTGAATGTTTTTTCCCCATTGATTGCTTTTGAAAATTACTATAGTTATAATTATTTCTCCTATCATTAATTTAAATTCAATTCACAAATCATACTTAATTTTAGTTAGATACTTATCGATAGATAGTCTTAATAATTAGTAACATAGGTGATAAGTCCTCGTAAGATCGATAACTTTTATACTACTTGAACGATACGTGTGCTTGCATAACGTGTGAAAATTATGATCAAGCGTACGAGGGATGCCAATGCAATGTGGGTTACAATTATGGGATTTAAGAGGGGAAGAGTAATAGAGATATCATTTTGCAATATTTTTCTTTTGGAGGTTTTTTTTACGACTTCGTTTTATTGTTGCTTATCAACTCCTCTTTCTTTTTCATCGATTTTTACCGATTTTTTAAGAAGCCGTTTTTCAGGTTTTAGTCGACTGGTCGAACCGGCCTGTCCGATTCGACCTTCATAACAATGGTCAATGGTCGATCAACACAAATCAATTATTTTTTTGGAATTGTTGGAAACCCCGCTGCCAAACCACTCATTTCGGGCTTAAGTGGAGCATGTAAAATCTCCGGCTGTCTTAGACTCTTACAAGAAACGCACTCACTAGATTTGAACCCATGACCTCAAGGTGAGATCCTGAAACCTACACCATCAAGCCACGCCCCTTGGGGACAATAAAAATCAACTATGTATATATTGATTCTCACAAAATTTGATTTTCAAATACTAATGTTGCCGACTTTTAATACTTAAAACAAAATGGATTGGATCGATTTTTTGAATTGAGATTAAAAAAAAAAACATCATGAACCTTGAATTGAATAGTTTAAAATCTTAAATTTTGATCAAAATTCAAGATTTTATTTGGTAAAATTTAGTGTTTAGAATAATTTTTCATCTTATTTTTCGGATGAAAATTCATTCCAAAATTTGAGGTAAATTTTTTTACTGCATCCCTAATAATTATTCAACCGCACTTTTGAATTTCTGAATTTACTAAACTCATTCTAATCTTAATTGTACTTATTTGACAAGAACAAAATTTTAATTGACTCACTTAACTTTACACAAGATTTTACCCTATTCAAACTTTAGCACTTATTTGACAATATGAAAGCTTTACTGAATTTTACTGACTTTACACATTTTCCGTTTATAAATGATTTAGTGGAAGTATATTCTTAATGCTTTCAAGTTATTTGACATGCCACTTAGGCTATTAGCTGGTTGTAACTTATTATTATTACTTTTTTCCATAAATATGGATAGAATTTTAAAATAAATGTGTTTAAAAATGACTGATTTAAAATTATCAATCTTTTATAAATTTAGGTGTAATTTTTTTTTTTCCAAAATCAGATCCCTTTTTTTTTCCCCCATCCATTTCCTTTCTTTCCCCCTCCTTTTATTTTATTTTTGTTCCCACCTTCCTCCATCTCCTTCATTTCCCCCTTTTTTTCATTTCAAGATTATGATTTTTGTTTTGTTTCTGTGTTGCAGGAACATATATTTCTTTTCTTCAACTTATTAAAGACCCATTCGGAAGAAGGTATATCTAATTTTGGAAGTGAATAAATGAGAGATGAAACTTCCTTTTAGATTTATTGATTTCTTTAATAGGTTGGATATTAACTGTGGTAAAAATATATGTTTTTGTATATTGCAGAACATTTATTCATGTTTGTTTCGGATGTTGTATTCACCAATAATAATATAGATGGGATATAGGCTTATCTGTAAAGTCCTTCGGTATCTTCAACAGACTTGGGTGTGAAACCAACTTTCGTTTCAAACAGGCGCAATATCCGAAGTTTATGTTGTTAGGTTTCATCCTAACCATTTTAAGTCTTAAGTCTTCTTAAGTGTTATTCTTGAGCTGTTATGTCCATGTATTTATATCTTATGTGATGTCTTTAAGGAATTAATATTTTCTTTAACGTTCAAAAAATGTCATTTTTGATTTTTTTTAAACGAAACTATGGACATTGATACTTGTTTTAAAATTTATGATTTGTAAATTAATAATATATAATTTTTTTCATAAAACACTCTATGTTTTGGAAGATAAGTACTTTTAAATTGAAAGTTAGCAAAATAAAAAGAAATTCTTATATTTTTTAATTAACAAAATTTCAACTCATGCCGGTAGTTTTTTTTCCCTTTTAATTAAGCTGTCAATGACTCCCTTTGTAATTACTGCATTTTACAATATATGTTTATATCATTTTACCGTAGGTGGACTAACAGTCAAGCTGTTTTCTCTCTCAAATTTATTTTCACACTTAAATTGTAATAATTGTTTATTACAAAAATACTCATAATGTAATTTACACTTAAAGAAAATAGTATAATTATTTATAATATTAATATTTTAGACACTCTTTTAACTTTAATTTGTTTATTTTATTTTTCACCCTGAAATTAATTTACCTCTTCAACATCAAATTTAATAAAAAAAAATTGACATGTATAAATATTAGTATTCCACAAATACAATCATATACAAACAATGACAACGACAATGAAGAGGAGTTCAAGAAATTAGAGTTGGAAATTGAAAGTGAAAGACATAAACCTATATAATTCTTGAAACAAGTTGATGATCCAGCAACAGAAATAACTAGCTTCCAAATCTGATGATGAGTTATTGAGTGTTACACTTATAGGAAATGCTTCAATATATTTCATTAAGGGTAATTCTGTCATTTGGTTGGATTGGGTGCTTGTGAGGGTACAATCCTTTGGAGGGTTGCACCCCATCCCAAAGGGTGCCCTATTGGCACCCTTCCATGCCTTATATAAGAAGGCTTTATATCCAAAACATATATACAGAAAAAGATATCCGAATTTTTGGAAGAGACATTTTGTTTCCTTTGTTTTAGAGAGAGTTTCACCACATTTCCTAGTTCGAATACTTGTCAAGGAGTGCTCTTTGGACAAGAAGAAACCAAGTTATCCTGGGAGGACATTGGCCAATTGCGAATCCGTATAGCACCTGTGACGGGGCCAATAAGTTCTTAAGGACAGAGATATCTCGACTTGGATTGAATCTATAAACTTGATTTCCAGGTTTTGTTTTAAAGGTTTTTCTGTTTTTAGGGTTTCTTGCATCTAGATCTACTTTTGTTGTTTGATCTGTTTGTTTGCATGTTTATATTATCGTTTAATGACACCAATAGATCAACAACACTTTTAAAGAAAGAGGAGCTTCCAAAAAAAAAAAAAAAAATTAATTTTACAGTAATTTTGGGATTTTGAACGATGTACAAAGTAAAAACTTATTTTGTATAATTTAATTTATGAGTGTAATGAGTAAATGAGATTATTATTTAGAGTACAAATAGCCTCATTCATAGACTAAATGCAAAATATCATTTGCGCTTGGACTTAAGGAGAATGACTTTATAAGTTTAGGGCTAAAAAATTATTCCCCTTTTTATATTTTTTATTTTTTTTTGGAATTGTTGGAAATCTCGCTGCCAAATCATTTATTCTGAGCTTAAGCGAAACATGTAGTAGTTTCAGGTTCTTACAAGAAACACACTCCCTGAATTCGAACTTAGGACCTCAAGGTTAGATCCTGAGCCCTATACCACCAAACGACGTCCCTTATTATTATTATTATATAAATGATTAAATATGAACTAAAGTAATACTCTTTCATTTTTCATTTTATATTTTTATTCAAAATGGGTAGTTAAATAATCCCAAAACATTTCAACTAATAATAATCCAAGTCTTAGTGTAAGTTTGACATGGGATATCATAAACATTGCTTTCACATTGTAAATCACACGTATAACATATTACAAAGAAACGATTAACCAAATTTTCTAACTTAAAATTGTTAAAAAAAAATTAAAAAATTCATTTTGTTGACGGTGGATTTTGGTCTCAGGGTAATATTGAATATCACTCCCGAGGGAATCCTCCTCCAACTGTGAATTTGTTTGGTTATGGGGGACCAAAGGCAAATTTAGCGGAAAACGAGAAAATACGCCAATCAGACAATGTGATTTAACGTGGTCCGGTGGATTTGGGATCTGACCTACGTCCACGGGCAAGAACAGGGTGGTGCTTTTTATTACTCAAATACACTCCTCGAGTCTCTTCCTTGCTTTTACAAATCAGAACTCTATGATTCTAATCTCTCACTCTTGTGATGATTTTCAGATGTCCTTTTACACATGCTCTACCCTTCTATTTATAATAACAGAAATCAGACTCATATTTGTATAAGAAGTCCTATTTGGACTCAATCTTCTCTTCTTATAGGGTTTCCTGATCCGATATTGTCTTCTTCTTCCGTTTTCCCTTTTGGATTCTGACTCTCTCTCCTTGCGAAAGTAGGATGTTTCCTTATCTTATCCATAAGAATGGGGTGCTGTTGTCTTGAACACGGTCCGTCATCTGGTCGGTCTTTAATGAGGTCGGTCATGACAATCTTTTATGCTGAGAACGTTCCTGCCGACATCTATAGTGCTCGGTCATTTGAACCAAAGTGGTCGGTCTTCATATGAACTGGTCGGGTCGGCCTCATGATCTCAACCAGACAGCGAACTTACCTTTTTGTCCTTGTCGTGCTGCTTTAAATGTTGTAGCGCCTGAAAACACCATCAACACATTTATCTAATATAATAATTTCAGAAATTAACAATTAACAATTGATCTAGATTTTTTTTTATCATTAACCCCCCCTCTGTTTCTCATTATAACATAAATTACCAAAATAAATCCATTTTTTATATTGAATTTAATACCACCGTAAGACCCGTTCCCCAAATATAATTGATTAAACAATCTCAACTCTACCTACCTTCGCTCCAGTATTGAACTATTTGGACCAAATTACCCTTCTTAGCGCCAAAATTCCGTCACGTACAAGCTACATCAACAGCAACTACTTGGCATTTTGAAGCAAAACGGCACAGTTTCTCTCAACGTGATCAGTTCCTCGCAGTTTCCTCCTCAACTCAGAGCGTTGACGAAGAGAATTGATTAAGACTTCTCTCCAGTCTTCGTCTTACACTGGTAAGAGTTTCAAATTCTTAATTTTTTTTTCTCTCGTTTATTTCTCTAGTGTTACTTAGTCTTCATGACTTTCATTTTCTTCTTTCTCATCGTGGCAGTTTCCATTTTCTCCACTTCGTAACAAACACCAAAAAAAAAAATTGGTTGTTTTCGTTTGTTTAGGTTCTTGATTGGTTTTTGCTTTGTGGGTTTGTGAGATTTGGTGATTTTGTTTCATGGGTTGTTTTCATATTTAGTTGTAGTTTGAAATATTTGGTCATGCTTCATATCTGCATTTGATCATTGGTTTTGCTTCATATTGCTTGAATGGTTGAAATGATTGGTTAAGCTTCGTGGGTTTGCTGTATTAGTGGTTGTGCTTGCTGGGTTATTGAATTAGTTTATTTTTGCTTCATGGATATGTTAAACTGTTGCCTTTTCTTTATGGGAGAAGATTAATTTTTAGTTATTCAATTGGTTTGTTGAATTAGGGTTACGGGTTTTGAGTTGAATTTGAGTAGGGTTTACAAGATGGCCGGGCTTTTTAGGAAAATTCTGCCTGTAGTGCCTTTGAGTTCAAAACGCAAGGATGATGATGATGATAAGAATAACTATGAATACTCATTTGCCACTGAGTATTCTGGACCTCCGGTCGGTTTTGATATTCCCCGAGCATCGCCAATAGCTGTTGACCAGATTCCTATTGCTGCTACGGTTTCCTCGCCCTTTTTGTTGAATGATAGGTCTTTGCCAGTAATCCAACCAATTGTAAAAAGTACTCCAGTTGACAGTAGATGGTCGAAGGATCCTAAATCAGGCACTGAGCCTACCTTATGTAATAATTCATTGACCAATTCTGGTGTGTCCTCGGATGGTCCTAATGTGTCCTGTGAATCACAAACTCTGGTAGACACCTCAAGCGTTGGATGCGCAACTGCTGACAACTCCCAGCCCAAGTCAGTTAATGGAGTAAGAAGTTCCGGTGAATTCGAAAGTTCTGATGGTCGAGATAATTCATCTGAAGGAATTGGAAGTTCTGATAAACTGAATAGTGCTGATTGTCATGATAACCCTTGCGTGATTCCAAAATTATCTGATGGTAGCAAGGCAGGTGTAGATGCAGGATTACAAAATGGAATAAATCCTGCCTATTGGGAATCAACAAAATCCGCTTTAAGTGCACATGCACATTCATTGAAGGTTTTTTCTTCTGAGGAATATTGTAATGATGAAGTGACTCCTCGCAATGGCAGAGGACTGTCAATTGTTACTTCCAATCATCCTGAGACAAGTGATGTGGTGCATGAAGAATCTGATTATTCTGAAAGCATCCACATGAGTCCAGAGGCTGAAAGGCATGGGAAGAAAGCTTCTTGCTGTCAATGCTTGAAACAAAATCAATCTACTGAAATGGAGGTTTGCATTGGTTGTGGTGCAATGTATTGTTGTAACTGTGTGCTGAGAGAAATCGGCTCAATGCCTGAAGGAAGAAAATGTGTTTCCTGCATTGGTCTCATGGTAGGTGGGTGCATGCCCATGTCATCTAATGGAATAGGGAGTTCTGATAAACTAAGTAGTCCTGATTGTCAAGATAATTTGCATGTAACTGCAGAATCACATGATGATATCAATGAAGGTGCAGCTGCAGGATTTCAGAATTATATGGATCCTGCAAATTGGGAGTCAACAGAATCAGGTGTAAGTTCACACAGTGTTTCGTCTGAAGTGTTTTCTTGCAGAGAGGAGTATTGTAATAAGGAAGAAGCTCCCTGCCATGTTAAAAGACCATCAGTTGTTACTTTCCGTGACCCTGAGCCAAGTAATGAAGTTCAAGAAGAATCTGATTATTCTGAAGCTGAAAGCATCCATGAGAGACCAAAGGCTGTAAGGCAAGGGAAGAAAGGTTCATGCTATCGATGCTTGAAAGGGAATCGGTTTACTGAGAAGGAGGTCTGCATTGTTTGTGGTGCAAAGTTTTGTTCTATCTGTGTGATAAGGGCAATGGGGTCAATGCCAGAAGGAAGAAAATGTGTTACTTGCATTGGTTTCAGCGTAGATGATTCTAACAGAGCAACCTTGGGGAAGTGTTCTCGGATGCTCAAGAGGTTGCTGGCTGATGTGGAAGTTAAACAGATAATGAGATCTGAAATATCATGCAAAGCAAATCAGTTACCACCTGAGCGTGTTTTTGTTAATGGAGAACCTCTTTCTCAGAAGGAGCTGGCTCTACTGCAGAGCTGCCCAAACCCTCCAAAAAGGCTAAATCCAGGAAACTATTGGTACGATAAAGTGTCTGGTTTTTGGGGAAAGGTAAACATTAGATACTACTGGTATTATTTAATTTTCTTTTCTAAAATACTTCAATTCCACTGCACCATGATCGAATTAATATTCTTACTTTATCAAACAGATAGGACACCGGCCTTGCCAGATTATAAGCCCCCAGCTGAATGTCGGGGGTCAGATAATGAGAAATGCTAGCAACGGAAATACAAATGTCATGATCAATAATCGGGAGATTACTAAAACAGAGCTCTTTATGCTGAAGGTTATTTTAGGGGACAAATTTATGTTCTTTTGAAATTCATCTATTCTAAAACTAAGATCCACACCATTCTGTTAAAAACTGCAGATGGCAGGAGTGCAATGTGAAGGACAAACTCACTTTTGGGTGAGTGCAGATGGTTCCTATCAAGAAGAGGGAATGAACAATGTAAAGGGGCGTATATGGGACAAGGTATGTCTGCATATGGATGTGCATGGGCTTTCTTAATTTACTATTCCTTGCAAATCTGATTATCAATTACATTGTATGTACTTCACAGAGAAGAATAAAGCTAGTTTGTGGCTTCTTGTCTTTGCCAACCCCTCCTGATTCTGGGAATCCCTGTGGTGATGAAGTGAATGGTGTTAACCAATGTGAACATAAGATACTTTGTAAACTTCTTCTACTTGGTGAACAAAAATCCGGCACAAGTACCATATTTAAACAGGTAAGAATTATTGGAGCCTGTAAGAAACTATCTTCGTTTTACACTTGTGCTATTATTATTCATGCGTTAATTTAACTGTGGTGAATTTCGGGCTTATTTTGTATCTTATTATCCCACCCCTAGTTGTTATTTTGCTTCATGTCTTGCCATTTGTAGGACTTAAATCTGTAAAAGAAAGTTGTTACTAATATGTTAGTTGATTTAAAAAAATTGTACTCGATAAAGTGAACTTATTAAAAAAGATGGCATATTATGTTATTTCACTGCAAGTTTTAGGATACATTATATGAGTAATTAAGTTAACGACATTCAATAGGGGTTTTTATTTGCACATGAAAAACTACATACACGTTCATCTCATATCAATTACATTGCTGTATAGTATCACGAATCCTTTCTACTTCATGGTTATGCTGTGTTCTGTAACTTTGTGGGAACTTTCATTCCTATCTAGATCATGTTGAGTTTTGTATTTTTAATAAGACAAAGTCCATAAGTCTTTGTTAAGGTCTTAAGGCTGCAAGGAAATTTTGATTTCATAGTGAATTGAATTCTATTCTTTCTCATGGACTCTAATTTTTAAGACTTTAATAGTTTTCTTATTCTGTAGCCCTTTCGTTACCTTTTTCTTTTTCTGCTTTTCTAGTCTTTGATTCAAATGTAAGAAATTTTTGTTTCAGGCCAAACTTCTGTTTAAGGTACCTTTCTCTGATGAGGAGCGTCAAAATATTAAATTTATGATACAAAGCAATTTGTACTGCTATATTGGTATTTTGCTCGAGGGTCGTGAGAGATTTGAAGAAGAAAGTTTGTGTGGAAAGGGGAAAAGACAGGTTATTGTTGAGCCAGGCCCGTCAGGTAATGTATAGATTTGATTTACTTCTGTTTTCTACCGAGCTTGTATGATATGCTGTTTTTTCATTGTTTCATGAGATATTGTTGGGGTATGCATATGATGCATAATTTTTTTTCTTTGTTATATTTTGTTCTAAGCTATCTCTAATAGACATTGATAATTGACTTTTTTTCTGGGAAGCCTGGCTTGTCAAATGTCAAGTTCTTTGGTATAATTATACAAGCATCAAGTGCATTTTACTTTTTGGCTCGTTTTTTTAGACTTCTCAATGATTTTAATGTTAAATTATCAAATGAGATGTTGGGTCGAAGTTCATCATATAGGCAACTTGACCCTGAGGGTGGAATGGACAACTATGGTGTCCAGTATTTGTTCAGTAAATTAATGAGCATATAATAGCTGCGGTCTCATTGGGTTACAACACTAATGCAGGGCAGCTTGATGATAAAATGATGTATTCCATCAGTCCAAAACTCAAAGCTTTCTCTGATTGGCTTCTCAAAGTCATGGCATCTGGTAATTTGGAAACCATATTCCCAGCCGCTACTCGTGAATATGCACCATTTATTGAGGAGTTGTGGAGGGATGCAGGCTTCCAAGCCACATACAACCGGAGAAATGAATTAGACATGCTTCCCAGACATGCTACTTATTTCCTGGAACGGGTGAGATCACCCTCTATGGTCCTTGTGTTGTTTGCTGATTATTTCAATATTCTTATTTGGTTTAATCTTAATATAATCTTTGTTTCTGAATCAAATAGAGTATTGGTTGTTTATTTCATTTGCTTGATGAGTGTCCAGTGATCTTCGATTGCATTTTCATTCCATAGACATATTATAAATGTCAATATGTATTTAGTCTGTAATGTATATACTAATATTCATGTAGTGCTTTATTATCTCATTTTATTTCATATGCTTATGTTATAAATGATTTGATGAAACTAAATTGAAAGGCGTTCTGAAATTGAAACCATAAGTTCCCTTATGGTGTTGTTTCTTGAAAGTTTGAATGAGGAAAGATGATTGTTGTGACATATAACATAGCGTTTGCTGTTTTTTCTATATTAACATTAGCTTCGTTCTCAGGCTGTTGAAATTTCAAAAACATGCTATGAGCCCTCAGATATGGATATCTTGTATGCTGAGGGAATCACATCAGCCAATGGCCTCTCGAGCATGGAATATTCATTTCCAGAGCCAACACAAGAGAACTCCATAGTTGACTCTTCCAATCAGAATGATCCCTTGCTTAGGTTACTTCCTAATCTGTGCTTTAAAGTTATTTTGTAAAGGCCAAAAATGCATTGAACTATGCCAGATTTTTGTTATTGCTGTTGCCGACGAAATGTCATTGTGAGATTTAGATATAGGATGAAAGGACTTGGTGGGTGGTAGTTCTTGTTGGTGGATTGAGTTTCGAGTGGTTTAAATCAGTTTTTAATGTAGATATTGTCATCAATGAATTGAGTCTATAATTCTGTTAGAGCTGGAAGTTGTTAGACAAGTTAATGGTCCTACATGTCTTGGCAAAACACAAAAAGAATACTCTCCTTGTTTACTACTTGTATGGTTGCTGATTAATCAACGAATTACCTTTCACTTAAAGTTCAGATGTTAAATTTATCGCAAACATTGGAATTTATTTATTTATTGTTTTGGCATGAATGTTTTAGCTGTCAAATACGACGGTGATGGATTTTTATCATATATAAGTTACATAAAAGTCAGGCATGTGGTTATTTACACACTTTGTAGAATTTGTCACAATTCTTATCAGCGATGTTAGTCTCGCACGTACTAACACGGGTGTGTTTATAAATTATTCATCTAACATCTAACATGCCATTTCTTGATTTACGCTTGCAGTTATCAACTCATTAGAGTGCATCCAAGAAACCTCGGGGAGAACTGCAAGTGGTTAGAGATGTTTGAAGATGTTGACATGGTCCTCTTTTGTGTTTCCTTGGCCGACTACGATGAATATTTTGAAGATAGCAAAGGATTTCGCACTAACAAGATGTTGGCAAGCAGGCAGCTCTTCGAAAAAATTGTGATTCATCCAGCCTTCAATCAAAAGGACTTTCTTCTGATACTCAACAAGTATGATATGCTAGAAGAAAAGATTGAACGAGTTCCTCTCACTCAATGTGAATGGTTTCACGAATTCAATCCGGTGATCAGCCATAATTACCACAGCACTAGCAGAAGAAATAACAGCACACCGTTGGCTCAATATGCTGCACACTATATTGCAGTGAAGTTCAAGAGATTGTTCAATTCTCTCACTGATCATAAGTTGTTTGTTTCACTGGTTACCGCGTTGGAACCTGATACCGTAGATGAAGCTCTTAAGTATGCAAGGGAGGTTCTGAAGTGGGATGAAGAGGATCCCATCTATGCTAACCCCGAGTCCACTGACTTCGAGGCAAGCTCATCGTCCTGATTTTCTTTCTCAGTTTTTATACAAAGCATTAGAAAGATCATTTTTGTTTTCTCAAAACATAGAACACGAGGATACATAGGGATTAATTTTCATACATCAAAGTTGACATCATCGTTGTCACGCATTTGCTTGTTCATACTCAATCCAGATTTGTGTACCATTTAGATACGTTAGATTCTTTCATAGAGCTGTAAAGATTTGTTGTTTTCCCTTTTTCTGATTTTTTAGCAAATAAAAAGATAATTACTTTGCATTTTTCTTCTTCTTCTTCTTCTTCTTCATGCTTAACGCAGTGTACACTTATATAGTACCTCGTGATTGTGATTTGAGATTGAGACTCTTCAGAGTAATGAAAGCAACGTAATGATAATAAGATTAAAGAATTTGGATATAATGTTGAGATGAGTTGTGTTAAATTTTTTATAATTTTCTATCAGATATGTATTAATAATAATCCTATTCAATATTTACCTATCAAGATTTGTTAAAAACTTAAAATAAAACTCATATCAGCACCGAATCTACGGAGGAGAATACTGTTAGTAGTTTGTTAAATTTTGTGAAGCAAAATGAGAAAATCTACTCAAGAAACTTAAGTTGCAGTCATACATTGGGAAAGAGACAGTGTAGAAGTGGCATGTTGAGTGAAGACTCGAGAGTTTGCCAAGTTTGAATGTTTCACGTGAAAACGAAATTTCATTTTCTATCACATGAAAAACATCATAGATGGCAACTCCAATGGTCTCTCTCTCTCTCTCTCTTTTTAATCGCATTTTGCCATCACAATAAATTTCAAAATTTATTTGAGACATTCTAAGGATAAGTTTTTTACTAAAATTTTATAAACCAATTTTTTGACTTTGACAATTTAATAATTGGAAAATGAATTTAAATTCAATACTGAATTAAACTGTGTTAAACTTTTTATAACCTTCCGTCAGGTGTGCATTATTAGCAATAAATTATTAATATTCAATTACACATAAATTCTTATTTAGTAACCATAAATTACAATTTGTAAAAAAACTCAGTATAAAATTCATATCAGTATCGAATCTAAAAACTTGGAATAGATGTTAGTTTGAAAAACGAAAACTAAACATGGGTTTAAAATTGAATATGTTGTTGAATTTGGACATATATTTAACATATGACAATTAATTTATCAATTTAAGATGTTATAAAATATGAATATCATATTTCATTTTGGTTTGCTTATCACCTTTCGTTGCGGTATCAGGGATCGACCTGCCCGAGGCAACGCCCGAAAGGTAAACGAAAAATAAACTGGTATATGACAGTTAATAATCGAATTTGGTGCTTGTTGATGGTGTTTTTAAGCACTATGATATTTAAGCAGTACGGCAGGGGTAAAAGGGTAATTCCATTCTTGGTCAGGATCACTAATACCGACCCGACCACATGAGTGAGGGGCCGAGCACTTTATGATCGGTAACTGAGCACTTGAGTTCAAGATGACCGGGCAATTATCAGGTCGACAGCAGCACTCTCAGTACAAAAGACTATCATGACCGACCATATGAAGACCGGGAGTATGGCGGGATATGCTCCAGAAGATAAGTTATCCTACTTTCATGGGGAAAACTGATGAGTCAGAGTCCTTGTAGGATAAAGAAAGTAAAGGTAGTTTTAATTAGGAATCCTTATGGGAAAAAGGGAATAGTTTTGACTAGGAATCCTTATGGGAAAAGGAAATTGTTTCAACTAGGAAATTCTTGTACAAATAGGAATATGATTTCTTCACCATTATAAATAGGAGGGTAAAGTAAGTGTAGAGAAGAGAACAAGAGAGAATTAGACTTGTAATCACAAAGAGATATCAAAGAAGCATATCTCAGTAATAAAAAGTATCACCCGTTCTGTGCCCGTGGACGTAGGTCGGATCTGATCCGCCGAACCACATTAAATCTCCTTATTGATTGGCGTATTTATCTGTCTTTTGCTAAATTTGCTTTTGGTTCCCCCATAACCAAATAAATTCACTATTGAGGGAGGATTGCCTCGGGAGTGATATTCCAATATTGCCCCTGAGACCAAAATCAGCCGTCAACAGTTGGCGCCGTCTGTGGGGAATCAACGAAAAACAGCTCGCGTGGTAAGACAATGGCAGAAGGTGGAAATCGCCAGTCATCAGGGAGTTCAACAGCAGAATAGATGGAGAAAATGGAGGAAAATATGAGGAAAGATAGGGAGGAAAATCAAATCATTCTGAAATCCATGATCAACAAACTAGAGAGGATGAAAGAGACGAATAATGAGAAACTTGAAGCCGGAACCAGTCGGAGGAAAGGCGAAATAGCGGAAGGAAAAAGAGTCGCAGATGTGAGTGATGACGATGAACCGAGGAGGAAGGGTCCCTACGGATTGAGGTCCGTAGTGGTAGAAAAAGATTTACAAACGGAGGATACGTGGGGAGAAGAAGATGGGAGACAGACGCCGGATTCATCCTGTGATGGCCTTCGCGATACCACACAATGGTTTTGATATTTGTTTTACGGCTCGGGTCTGCTCTTGTACCGCCGAGTCCGTTTTGTTGATATATGTTTTACGGCTCGGGTCTGCTCTTGTACCACCGAGACCGATGTTTCTTTCCGACTCGGGTCTGCTCTTATACCGCCGAGATCGATGTTTCTTTCCGGCTCGGGTCTGCTCTTGTACCGCCGAGACCGATGTTTCTTTCCGACTCGGGTCTGCTCTTGTACCGCCGAGACCGATGTTTCTTTCCGGCTCGGGTCTGCTCTTGTACCGCCGAGACCGATGTTTCTTTCCGGCTCGGGTCTGCTCTTGTACCGCCGAGACCGATGTTTATTTCCGGCTCGGGTCTGCTCTTGTACCGCCGAAACCGATGTTTCTTTACGGCTCGGGTATGCTCTTGTACCGCCGAGACCGATGTTTCTTACGGCTCGGGTCTGCTCTTGTACCGCCGAGACCGATGTTTCTTTACGGCTCGGGTCTGCTCTTGTACCGCCGAGACCGATGTTTCTTTCCGGCTCGGGTCTGGATTTCGTTCCGCCGAGACCGATGTTTGTTTCGGCTCGGGGATGGATTTCGTTCCGCCGAGGCCACTTGTTTATTCGGCTCGGGGCTGGACTTCGTTCCTCCGATGCCACTTGTTTATTTAGCTCGGGGCTGGATTTCGTTCCGCCGAGGACGCTTGGTTATTCAGCTCGGGGCTGGATTTTATTCCGTCGAGGCCTTATGGTTTATTCAGCTCGGGGTCGGGTTACGTCCCACCGAGTCGGCTTATTTGGACTGAGGATGTAACATTCCCCCAGAGCCAAGTCTTTCTTTCAGCTCGGGGTCGGGTTACGTCCCACTGAGTCGGATTCTTTGGACTGGGGATGTAACATTCCCCTAGAGCCAAGTCTTTCTTTCAGCTCGGGGTCGGGTTACGTCCCACCGAGTCGGCTTCTTTGTACTGGGGATGTAACATTCCCTCAGTGCCAAGTCTTTCTTTCAGCTCGGGGTCGGGTTATGTCCCACCGAGTCGGCTTCTTTGGACTGGGGATGTAACATTCCCCCAAAGCCAAGTATTTCTTTTAGCTCGGGGTCGGGTTACGTCCCACCGAGTCGACTTCATTGGACTGGGGATGTAACATTCCCCTAGAGCCAAGTATTTCTTTTAGCTCGGGGACGGGTTACGTCCCACCGAGTCGGTTTCTTTAGACTGGGGATGTAACATTCCCCCAGAGCCAAGTCTTTCTTTCAGCTCGGGGTCGGGTTACGTCCCGCCGAGTCGGCTTCTTTAGACTGGAGATGTAACATTCCCTCAGAGCCAAGTCTTTCTTCAGCTCGGGGTCGGGATACGTCCCACCGAGAGACTTATCATCGGCATGGGATCAGAGCATCTCCCCAATGGTCGGCCCTCTATTGGTCTGGGGAGGTGACATTCCCCCAGAGCCAAATGTTCTTCTCAGCTCGGGGTCGGGTTACGTCCCACCGAGTCGATCGTCATCAGCATAAGGGCAAAACATTTTCTCCACGGGTAGATATCGGGATCCTCGTTGACTGAGCACATGAAGGTGGCAGGAAGGACCAGATTTGCAGCCAATGTATTTTTCTCTGCGGTTCCTGGAGTGACCACAGACGGATTCATCGACACACCATCTTTTTTTATAGTTCCCGGCATCAACTCGCAAACTCGTTGTTACCAAGAACTAGGGGATAGATGTTGATGGTGTTTTTTAAGCACTATGATATTTACGCAGTACGACATGGGTAAAAGGGTAACTCCTTGTTGATCGAGATCATTAATGCCGACCCGATCACATGAGTATTATAAACAGTAGGAGACCGAGCACTTTTATCGGTAACCGACCACTTAAAGCTCGGATGACCGGGCATTATCAGATTGGTAGCAGCATTCCCGATTCAAAGGACCATTATGACCGACCCCATGAAGACCGAGCATATGGCGAGACATGCTCCAGAAGATGAGATACCCTATTCTTACGGATAAGATGACAAATTATCATACCTTCATGGGATAAACTGATAAGTCAGTGTCTTAATATGATAAAGAGAGTGAAGGTAGTTTTGATTAGGAATCCTTATGGGAAAATGAAATTGTTTCAACTGGGAAATACTTGTAGGAGAAGGAATCTGATTTCTACACTATTATAAATAGGAGGGTGGAGAGTGAAGAGTTGGGGGTAGAGTTGAGAATCAATATCAGAATCAATATCAAGATCACTACGATCAGTCTTGTAAACACAAGAGATATCAGAGAAGCATATCTCAGTAATAAAATACTATCTGTTTTGTGCCCGTGGACGTA
The DNA here is from genome assembly GCA_019454045.1 of Zanthoxylum bungeanum. Classification (NCBI taxonomy): domain Eukaryota; kingdom Viridiplantae; phylum Streptophyta; class Magnoliopsida; order Sapindales; family Rutaceae; genus Zanthoxylum; species Zanthoxylum bungeanum. The sequence continues at coordinate 101,187 of SKCR01024382.1, read as the reverse complement.
GGTTGGATCTGATCCGCCGAACCACGTTAAATCTCTTTGTCGATTGGCGTATTTATCTGTCTTTTGCTAAATTTGCTTTTGGTTCCCCCATAACCAAACAAATTCACTATTGATGGAGGATTGTCTCGGGAGTAATATTCCCATATTGCCCTGAGACCAAAATCCTCCGTCAACAGTGCTAAAACACATGACTTTTGATGGCTAAAAGTCATGTCTTCTGGAGGCAATCTTTGTTTGCTTATGTATTGGACACAATTTGTAGAGATTCAACGAAATGTTGTGTTACATCTGATGGAGTTGGTGCTTGGAGTGTCAATCCGAATTGTATATTTTATTATTTATTAATAAAATAACTACATTTTTCATTTCATACCTCATTAATGGTATTGTCATTATGCGTATTAGATTGATGTATAAATGTGCTAAGAATGACATCGACCTTCGAATAGTTTTGACACTAGGTGTAAACTATTCTTAAAGTAAATATTCATAGTCGTTGGTTTTGGAAAACAGTCGAATTCTTATAACCTAGAAGACTAGCACATGTCGTATATTGGAATTGGAGTTCCAATGGTTTAACGTGTGATGTACCATGAGTTTTGGAAACTCGTATAGACATGTGGGTATTCGTTGGAGCGAATACTGAATGACTCACAGACGATTTCTAATAGTTGGAAGTACACACCACCGTCAATAGGAATCTCTTCCAGTCGAGTAACATATGTAATCCTTTGACTATAAGATAGCATTGATTTTGTGTGAGATCATCTACACTTTGATGCCATGTATGTCAGAAACCTTCATGGTCTGGCCTCTAGATGTTCGTTGGGTGTGGATCGATGCACTCAGTAATCAAGTACGAAGTAAGATAGGATCTTTCGGTCAGTATGTGTACCATAAGGGGTTTAGGTATCTATGTGAGTAAAGTCATGATTCTTAAAGACTTTGGCCAAAGATGATCATCTAGGGTGGATCGCATCAGTTGTAAAGAATCGTGGATATGTCGACATGAGATGTGCGCCTTGGAAACTTGACGGTGTATTTTATGTTTCCTAAGCACAACTCGGATAGCCTACGATGAATGGATTGTTAAACATATGTGATAACCTCGACTTGTATAGTTTAGGAAAGGTCTTTTGTGTTCTTCGCGAATTTGGAGGTGGTCGAATTGCGTACATATTAGCTAGGCTTATATGATGAACATGTATGAACTTAGAGAGTCACAATATGAAGTGTACTCGTTGAGCACTTTGGTAGCCGATTAATTTTGATAAAAGATAATATTTGATATTATAATTATTAACTAAGATAATCAAGTGTTATTGGATAACATTGATTATTTACTTTGACCTAATTGGATTAATTAGATTAATTCAATAATTACACAATGGCTTAATTGTAAAATCATAATTATCTCTACCATTTGAGGATATTATGATAATTGTAAGTATGTAATGATAGGTGGTTTTGACTTGATTTAATTGGATTAAATCAAGGTAGCAAACATTTAATTAATCCATTTCATAATCGTTGGTTTGATTTAATTGGATTAAATTAAAATGGGAGACAATAGAGATTAGTCACAACTAATTATACATATTTGGACAAATTGGATTAAGCCCACTTAAAAGTTGATTACAACTTTTATTAATTAAAAATTACCTAAGTTTTGCTATAAATAGCAAGCTTTAGGAATGTTTTAATTACAAGTTCAAATACAAGCAAATTCTTAGAGAGATTAGCCTAAGTTAGAAAATTATTTAGAGAAGCTTGTGAGGTCTCTAAAACATTTCATTTAGGAGAAATCAAGATTAGATCTTGAAGTGAAGCTTGCTAACATTGGAAATCAAGGTTGGATCTTGAAGTCAAGCTTGCACACCTTGGAGGTTCTCCAATAATTTCAACAAAGGAGAAGTAGATTGGATCTTGCATCAAGCTTATTAGATAATGTTTGATATTCTCATAAGCTATGTTTATTTATGTATTAGATGCATGATCACATAGCTTAATGTTGAAATAAGGCTAATCAATTGTGTTAGAATACTTTAGAAGTATAAACACAACATGCTTGTAATTAGGTCAAAGATGTTCATGTTGGACATGGAACAATTAATAAGAGTTTGGAACTGTAGATTAAAGCTTAAGCTATGACTACCATTCTAGAATCACTTGAACACCTTTGGGTGACCTAGAATTGTTCACGAGACATTTCTTATTGGGATTCTAATTTGGTTTGTATATTGGATTCAAAATTTACGCAAATGCGTATTTAGAATAAATTTATGTTTTTGTAAAAAAATTTATATTTTGAAAAACTTGATTTTTTATCTATAACATGTGTTGACCGGCGTAATCACACACGTATAACGCAAGCGCACGTATTGTTCAAGTAGTATAAAAATATCTATCCCACGAGGACTTAATTCCTACTGTTGTTATTAATTATTGATACTATTTATTTACAAGTATCTAATTAAGGGAGAAGAGAATTATTGCTTTTGGTTGGTTGAATGTGGATTTGTTTAAAGAAAATAAATAAAAGAAAATACTAAGAAAAATAAATAAAAGACACAAAGATCTAGGGGTTGTGATTCCACACAATATTATCCTAAAGATGAATTGATTCTCTTATATATGTGTAATAAGTCAGTTTGCTAACCTGGAACACGAAGATATGCAAAAGCCTCTGTCGATGGTCAGACGTAAATACCCAAATAACCCAATTAATCATATGTCTATGTTAACCAAGTTACCTGAATTCATTAAGTTCAAGTTCCAAAAGTGGTTACCCCGTCCGACAGGTATATGTTTATCCTGTAAGGAAATCTATTAAAGGGTTATCTATCTTCAAGGAAGATCGTGGGCTATTGAATCTAAGGCTGAAACCTAAAATCTCTTCATCAAGTTCATTTTAAGTTTACCAAATCAATCTTATTAATGGCCAATTAACAAGAAATATTAAGCTTAAGACTCAATAAACAAATTAAAGAATTACCCATAAAAAGAAAATCAATTATTAAGTGTGTGAATATTGTGTTTCATCATTTCCCTAAAATAAAAATAAAATGCTAGGGGTTGGGGGATACACCTTTACTATTTCTAATTTAAAAACCTCTCTTATTATAATATAGAATTTATCAGTGATATTACCAACCAGTCATATAAGCGGTATCCTCATTAAGTCAAATTTTAATTAAGTCCAACCGACCATAAATGCGATATCATTATTTTTCCATAAACCAGCCATATAGACGGTAATCATCTGTCACATAAAGACCGACCATATAGGCGGTGTCACATTATGTCAAATAATAAAACCAGCCATTAAGGCGGTATAACATTTTATGTTAAATTATAATTTTCCATATTATAATTAAGGGAGATTAATCCAAACTAAAATAATAAAATCTTCACCATTCTTCCATCGGAAAATTAACTACAAAACATAAAAGAAAATAAAAGAAAATAAACTACTACTATTACTGAAAATAAAAATGCATAAATTAAATAATGAAAATAAATACAAACAAGATGAAATCCTTAAATTCCTTACAAAAACCTAAGGAAAGCATGAGAATTACAAATAAATGGCTTGGTATTTATAGGAAAATCTAAAGGCTTCCACCAATTTCTCCACCAATTGCTCCACCAAACACTCCATCAAACAATCCACAAAATCCTCCACAAAACACTCCACCAAACATGCAAGCATGTTTTGTGGAAGTTTGACAATTTTAAATTGTCATTTTCTATTTTTTATTTATTTTTTTATAATGACTTTAGTAATTATACAAAACACATTGGATTATTCGTTAATTTTGGTCTTGAAAACATTAGAATTTGAAAATATTTAAAATTTCAAAGTTGTATATCTTTGAGTCTTATTTAATCTGCAACTTGAATTAGCTCAATCGGATATCGGATGAAAATGTTATGGCCAAAATACCAAACTTGCACAAAACTGAAATTTAGGACTGCACTTCGTGACGCGTATAGTAAATTTTTTGTTTTTGACATTTTTTCCTCCAGATTTCATCGTTTTAGCCCCGAGTTGATTCCATTAAGTCCCAATATTTTTTTTATCTGTAAAATAAATAAAAATACATCAAAACGTTCATAAAACTCGAGATATTATATAAAATATTAGGTTAAATGAGTGATAAATAATGATATAATTACCACTCATCACACCCCCAAACTTAACATGTTGTTAGTCCTCGAGCAAAATAACAAAATAAAATAATATAAACATCTTTAAAATAAAATTAAGCTAAGCCACTTTCGTAGGGATCACAGTTGCATTTAGCATATGCAACAAGCCTTTAAACCCTAGGTGTCCCTAGTGGACGAGTTGTAGTCTCGTGAGGGTTTACAGCAACGATACCCACAAATGTTTGATAAAAGTAAAAAGATAGTAAAACTAATGCACACAAAAGCAAAAAGACAAGAGAAAAGAGAATAAAGAAGTTAGTGATTAAACATGTGAAACTTCTACTCCAAGTTAGTAGTTGTTTTCTTTCTTTCTAAATTACCGAATAAGTAAATTCTCCGATTATTTTTACCATTCTTCATATACACAACCAACAAATATTAATCAACTCATTTTACCCACAATAGTCACAAGTGCAGTTGAGAATAGAGTAATATTTTTGTCCTAATGTTTTATCAGAATTCACACCTTTTTGTAGCAATTGAATAATTTTTTTCCTGATTTTTTTCTTTGATTTTTGATTTTTTTTATATACAATATCTTCCATCTATGTAGCGAGCTTTGTGTCAGTGACTCCCAAACCAGTTGGCTTTAGGGCACTAGGTGTTAAGACATCCATATAGACTTAATTACTCAGACTTCAGATATATATATATATTTGGCAACATCTTCGATCCATGTAACGAGCTTTGGGCCAGTGACTCCCAAACCAGTTGGCTTTAGGGCACTAGGTGTTAAGACATCCTTATAAACTTAATAACTCGGATTTCAGACGTTTTTTTTCTTTTTTTTAATCCCATCACTTTTTTAAGATGCTTCCTCCAATAAAACCAGAGCACTGAATATTACAAACTCGTCAATTACTACTCATGTCCGTATGTTACCATGTATGTTGATAATACCTACCAACTGAGCATATGAAGATTCATTTTAGTCAGTTTTATGGAGAATTCACAAATTAAATAATTTAAAAGGAAATAAACAAAAATTAACTAGTTCCAAAATAGATTTGAGATACGTATCAAGAGTGGAAACTCCTTACATAGCTATCTCTCACCAATTTCACCCGATTAATTAAGTTAAAAACACTAAATATTTTTTGGTTTTTTGTAAAATTTTTCATTTTTTTTTTGTATTTTTCAAAACATTTTGGAAAAACAAAAATAAAACAATAAAAGTAAGGTACTAATTAACTATTCCCCTCCCCCAAACCTAAATGAGACATTGTCCCCAATGTCATAAACGGTAGAAGAAGAGTTTAGAAAACCGTACTTGATTAGCTGAAATTCTACATCTAAATGCAAAGTTAAAGCTTAAGATCCAGATTTATCCGATGCCTCTTACCACGATCATTTTCGGACCAGTTTATCTTGGAAAGAATGAGGTCAATTTGTGGTTCAAAGTCTAGAATTTGATCAATTAAATCTGGGGCAGTTTTGGCAGTAAAGATGAGTTCTTTTACGGGCTTTGACACGAACCCATTTCTCCGAGCATCATCAAGAAACACACAAAGAAAATCATAAAATCCATCAACATTGTACAGTCCAAGCATTTTCTGGTGTATGTTCAAATTCGCCCATGATAATACTGTAAACATTTCCTCTATTGTGCTCAAGCCACCTGGCAAAGCAATAAAAGCATCAGCACAGTTAATCATTTCTACTAGTCGTTCAGACATACCTGGCACGATCAGTTCCTCTCCGTTTGATGATCCAATAAGATTCGCCTACGCTAAAGGTTTTGGGATGATTCCCAAAACTTGACTGTCTCATTCTTGTACGGCCTTTGAAACAATCCACATAAGTCCAAGATTTCCATCGCCATATACGTGCATATTCTTTGCAGCAATAACTCGACCCAATTTATGTGTTGCCTCTACGTATTGTGGCTTAGTACCAACACTAGTACCGCAAAACACACAAATGTTCTTAACTCGTCTTCTTGAAGTTGTTTCCATTTTTTTTGTATTTCTTTCTCAAACTTGGATGCCTTCAAAAGTGAAATGACGGGCTGAATTTATAGTACCTGAAAAAGGATGAGTAATAATAGCACTAGTATCTTCCAAAGGACGATTGTTAGCTAAATAAAATAAATCGTGAAAGGTCAAAAAGTCTGGATCCTGTCGGCGAAAATAAAGATAATTACAACGGAAAAGCAAACCAAAACAATTATTAAGGCAACAGAATTGTGTACTCAATACGTCACTCGCTTAGTATAAATTCATTAGGATGCGTCTCAAGAATCCATTCTTTACTCAGCCATCACTAATGAATTAACTCTCGTCTCTGTGATTCCCAAACACCATTCCTTCTTAAATGCTCCGTTTTTGCTTTTCCCTGAAAAGCTAACACACAAAATTAAAAATTCTACAACATGTATACACAAAATATGAAAACAGAAATTACAATAAATTACATGGGTTGTCTCCCTGTTAGCGCTAAATTTTTCATCTTCAGTCAGACGTGATTGAAATCCATCTCTCAAAGAGGTTTCAACGTCGTTTTAGATGTCCGATTAAAGACAATCCCATGAGCGTTGCTTTTGAAAGGTCTCTTCCAACGGTAAAGTGGCAAAAAGAATTTTGTCTCATTCAATGCTTGTGCCACCTTTTTAATCTTTGTCGCTCCAGTGGTTCCTGAAAAGAAAGAAAGAAAATCAGGAGGTCTTGTATAGTGCTTGACTGTGAATGGAAGTTCCATTTTGTCAAGCTTTTGGGCGATTTCTTTGATCAGTACTCCCCAAAACAGTGATGTTTCTCCTGAATGCCTGAGATCTTCAATTTGGTCAGACAGTTTCTCCTCCATTTGCTCTGCTTCTTGCTCCAACTTTTCTTCACAAATGTATTTTAAAATTTTCGTATTCAGCTCTTCATCTGTCATCTGTGAAATACATGTTCCATAAGTGTCAACCTGATGATGTAAAGAAATGTCAAATTTTAGGTCTCCATCCTCTGATGTGATTGACTCAGGTAGATCTTCTTCAAACATTTGTGCAATGGAAGCTCCAAGATCTTCATTTTGAAGATGGAAAGTTTGAACTTTCCTTGTTGGTGCATTTGGTATAAACAGCTCAGCTTCTTCATCCTCGTCAGAGTCAGAATAATAAAAATCAAACAGATACTTTGCTAGTTTGGGCTCCTGAACTGATATCTCAGATTCCTGATACTACTTAGCCTAATCCTCTGCTAAATTGTCATCGTGAAGTGCTTGGTACTCGAAGGCTTCCTTAGTGTCATTTGCTCCGTGAGATATGTAATTCATGTTTTCTGTTAATTGTCTGATTTGATCTATTATCCTATATATGGATTCTGCTTGACTATGAAATTGTGTATCAATTTAAGCTTCCCGTTCCTCGAGCCAATCCTTGAGCATGTCAATCAACTGTTCTTCCTCTGATGGTTCTGGTTCTTGATGAAGATTGTAGATGGATGGTGGATAAGATGGAAAATGTGTGAAATATAATGGTTTTCGTACCTTGAATGATTCCGATAATTCTGCCACCCTGAAAGGTATATGCATTGATCTCTCAGGTAGTTACCATCGCATATCACACATCTCCCCATTGCGTTCTGTTGAGCAAATGTAGTATTGCTTGGTTCTGACATCCAGTGATAATTGTTGGGTTGGACAACAGGGCTCATAAAACTGAACCGCTGCTCCCAGATTTGGGGTGTATCTTCTTCTAGTAAAGTTAATAATCTTTCAATCTCCCAATAAAGATCCATGTCAACCATCTGAAAATAAAAATAATAAAAATTACAGATAAGAATAAAGAAAATTAGATACAAGTAAATTAAATAGCTTCAAAATTAATAACTCAAGAAAAATAAGTCCCCGACAACGGCGCCAAAAACTTGACCGGCGTAATCACACGCGTATAACGCAAGTGCACGTATCGTTCAAGTAGTATAAAAATATCGATCCCACGAGGACTTAATTTCTATTGTTGTTATTAATTATTGATACTATTTATTTACAAGTATCTAATTAAGGGAGAAGAGAATGATTGCTTTTGGTTGGTTGAATGTGGATTTGGTTAAATAAAATAAACAAAAGAAAATACTAAGAAAAATAAATAAAAGACACAAAGATCTAGGGTTGTGATTCCACACAATATTATCCTAAAGATGAATTAATTCTCTTATATATGTGTAATAAGTCAGTTTGCTAACCTGGAACACGAAGATAAGCAAAAGCCTCTGTCGATGGTCAGACGCAAATACCCATATAACCCAATTAATCATATGTTTATGTTAACCAAGTTACCTGAATTCATTAAGTTCAAGTTCCAAAAGTGGCTACCCCCGCCCGACAGATATATGTCTATCCTGTAAGGAAATCTATTAAAGGGTTATCTATTCTCAAGAAAGATCGTGGGCTATTGAATCTAAGGCTGAAACCTAAAATCCCTTCGTCAAGTTAATTTTAAGTTTACCAAATCAATCTTATTAATGGCCAATTAACAAGAAGTATTAAGCTTAAGACTCAATAAACAAACTAAAGAATTACCCATAAAAAGAAAATCAATTATTAAGTGTGTGGATATTGTGTTTCATCACTTCCCTAAAATAAAAATAAAATGGTGGGGGTTTGGGGATCCACCTTTACTATTTCTAATTTAAAAATCTCTCTTACTATAATATATAATTTATCAGTGACATTACCAACCAGCCATATAGGCGGTATCCTCATTAAGTCAGATTTTAATTAAGTCCGACCGACCATAAAGGCGGTATCATTATTTGTCCATAAACCAGCCATATAGGTGGTAATCATCTGTCACATAAAGACTGGCCATATAGGCGGTGTCACATTATGTCAAATAATAAAACCAGCCATTAAGGCAGTATAACCTTTTATGTTAAATTATAATTTTCTATATTATAATTAAGGGAGATTAATCCAAACTAAAATAATAAAAGCTTCACCCTTCCCCCAGCGGAAAATTAACTACAAAACATAAAAGAAAATAAAAGAAAATAAACTACTACTATTACTAAAAATAAAAATGCATAAATTAAATAATGAAAATAAATACAAACAAGATGAAATCCTTAAATTACTTACAAAAAACATAAGGAAAACATGAGAATTACAAATGAAATGGCTTGGTATTTATAGGAAAATCTAAAGGCTTCCACCAATTTCTCCACCAATTGTTCCACCAAACACTCTACAAAATCCTCCACCAAACATGCCACAAGACACTCTACAAAACACTCCACCAAACATGTAAGCATGTTTTGTGAAAGTTTGACAATTGTAAATTGTCATTTTCCATTTTTTTTTTAATTTTTTATAATGACTTTAGTAATTATACAAAACACATTGGATTATTCGTTAACTTCGGTCTTTAAAACTTCGGAATTCGAAAATATTTAAAATTTCAAAGTTGTAGATCTTTGAGTCTTATTTAATATGCAACTTGAATCAGCTCAATCGGATATCAGATGAAAATGTTATGCCCAAAATACCAAACTTGTGCAAAACTGAAATTTAGGACTGCACTTCGTGACGCGTACAGTAAATTTTTGTATTTGACCTTTTTTCCTCCGGATTTCATCGTTTTAGCCCCGAGTTGATTCCATTAAGTCCTAATATTATTTTTATCTGTAAAATAAATAAAAAAACATCAAAATGTTCATAAAACTTGAGAAACTATACAAAATATTAGGTTTAATGAGTGAGAAATAGTGATATAATTACCACTCATCAATGTTGGTTTTGAAATTAAAAATTAATTTTGGATGTTTTTGAAGTGTTTAGGGAAGATCGGAAAAAATTAGGGTAAAAGACCCTAATTCCTTCAGCTCAATGGAAAGTGAGCTGAAGGAAATGTAAAATGAAAACAAAGAAAACAAAAAAAAAAGGTTTTCAGGCCTGGGCACTACAGTGCGACTGCATTATAACGCATGTACCTCACGCATGTCGCGTCCTTGGCTGTTTTTGCTTGTTTTGGAGCTTCCGGACTCTGACTCAGTCCCGATTTTTACACTCGTAATGGAATATAATATTTCATTAAATCATTTAAAATTACACCCACTCTTGATTTCCATGGGTTAGACCCATTTCCGCTTTTCGAAACACCGATCTGACCCTAGGGGTTCCACAACTGCCCAACAGTATCTCCAAGAAGTTTTATTGTATCTTGAAGTGAATTTGAATACAACCCTTACAACACATAGTGAGGGTAAATATTTCTCTATGATAGTGTTGTACACGTATGAAAACTATACTCTCCACTATTTTTCCTCAACTGTTTAGAGTAGAATTTCCATGGTGAATCATCCAGTTTTGATACTGGCAAACTCTCCCCTCTAGTTTAATTTTTGCAGTAAAAGTAATGAATCAAGAACTTGTTTGTCTAGACCGTTTTGATGGCACCAACTTTATTCGCTGGAATAAGATGATGTTTTTTTCTCACAACACTACAGATTGCATACATCTTGGATCCCAATTTACCAAATATGCTTGTATCAAAACCAGATGATTCTGATAAAGTGAAAGCAGAAATACTGAAGAGGCAAGAAAATCATGTACTTTGTATGAGATATATTCTCAATGCACTTTTAGACTGTCTTTATGATCTTTTCACTTCGATGCCATCACCAAAAGATATATGAAGCGCAATTGAGACAAAATACAACACATAAAAACATTATGCAAATAATTTTATACTTTTTCGTTATTTTGAGTATGTATGTTTGATATAAAATCTATATTGGACCAAGTTCATGAATTACAAGTTTTAGTTTCCAAATTGAAGGATTTGAAGGTGAATTTTCTCAAGCAATACAAGTAGGGATGACAAATTCAGAACCCAGACTCGGGTCTAGATCCGAACCAAGATCCGGGAAAAATTATTCGGATCCGGACCCAAGTATACCCGGTACGGATTCGGGTATATCTATATTTGAATCCGAGATCCATATTCTATATTTTTCACTCTATATGCCAATTTTACCTGTACAAAATACAACTTTTTCTTTTTAATGTTAAGTTTGTGTAGGCATTGCATTTTGCATGTGAAACCCGATGAGGAGTCTTATTTGGAGACAACTATCTCTTAAGTCGTGGAAGTCGCGGGAAACGGTCGTCGGAAGGGAAGCGTCAAGAATTGACGTTTTGTTGGATTTAGTTCACGTGTTAGCTTCGGGTTCGCTGTTGGATCTCCGTTTTAAAACTTAACCTTAACCCAAGCCCATTAAGTCACATCCAAAGATAATTAAAACATTTAAAATATATGTCACAAATTAAAATTTAAATTAAATCTAAGTAAATTAAACCAAAAATTAAACACAAATTAAACTAAAATCAAATGAAATCAATTAAACTAAAATCAAATTAAATTAAATTAAATAACCAATTAATTAAATTTAATTCTTAATCTAATCACAAACCAAATTAAACAAATCAATCACCAAAAATAAAGATATATTGCCTAAAAATTCCAATCAAATACACATAATTTTAATTGATTTATTCCTAAATAAAACCATGCAAACCCAACACCCTCTCACTATATAACACAACCTACACAAACCCTAGGTCCTCTTCTTCCACCTCTAATCTCCACGGCGCAGATCCCCAAAAACAAAAAAACCCCACTCATCAGCCATCGTCCTTCGCAAACTGCCTTCAATACAGCCCCTGTACTGACTTCAAATAGCCACGTTAATAGCCTTCAATCGCCACTGAAACGGCCCTCAACTTCAACGCACCAAACTAGCCGAGACTCTGACACGGCCAAAAACACATAAACCCTAAGCAGCTCTCGGCAACTTTGACACTCCATCCTCTCGGCATCTCTCATCTCTCTCGGCCATTGAGTAACTCAAACAAACGAACAAACCATCAACTCAACCCTAGAAGCCCTTCAAACTTCACTACCTCACGCCAAAAAAACCATAATCTGGCTTCGTGCCTACACTGCCTTTGATTCATGGTGACACCATTCCTTCACCGCCAACGAACCCACCAGATCCTCACGCCTAGCCCTTGATTCAACATATCAAAGTCCTCTGACCAGCCCTTAGATCCCACTAACCAGCCCTCTACGTGAAGACCACAACAGCCCTAATCTATGCCTAAGTCATTAGCCCTCAAACTGCCATCATAACCTTCACGCCATTAGCAACCCTGATTCACACAGCCCTTCGCCACTTGAACAAACTCACTAACGCACCATAAGCTTCACGCCGCATCACACACTCACCGAGCAGCCACGTGAACAACACACACACCAGCCTCTACCCTTACCAAATTAACGAGAACAACACACCCCACCAAAACATTCTCTCGGCACCTTCAAAATAAGAAACCCTAGCCTCACGCAGCAGCTCACGCCCTCCACTGTGAACCAAAGCAACACAGCCTAGCCCTCTCAACTCACGCCACTCGTTGTTCTTTCACACACGGAACAACACAAACAACACCACAGTAGCCCCTGCCTGCCCGGAACAAATAACGAGAACAACACACAGTAGCCCCTAACCCCTGAAATCAGCCCCTGACAGCACCTAAACTACCCCTGAAAACAGTCTCCAAAATTGTCCAGAAAAACTACACAAAACAGTCCCCAAACCGCCGTAAAACACCACTGAAAACCACACAAAACAGTCCCCGAAAATACCCCAAAACAGTCCCAAAATCGAGCCAAAACAGTCCACTAACACACCTGAACAGTGACCAGAAAATTCCCCGAAAGCAGCAGCGAAACAGAGTGGAAACAGTAGCCCGAACAGCGAAACAGCGAGCTAAGACGTTAAACCAGTGAACCGGAAGAGTTGCAGAGTGATAGCCCTTCCGACGGTCGTGAAACGCAGAGTCCGAGAGCCGACAAAAAGGTTAGACCTGAGGGTATTTTTCACATCCATTTTCAGTGTTATTTTTATTACTTATTGAGATTCATTTGCATGATTCTTATGTAGTAATGCATGTTGTGGCCCTTGGTTAGATAAAATAATGTATGATGCATGATTGTGGCCCTTGAATAGATAGTAAATGCATGTATTATGAAATGATGCATGTTGTGGCCCTTGAGTAGATAAATATGCATGTATTGTAGAATGATGTATGTTGTGCCCTTGAATAAAATGAAAAATGTGTCGCCTCTCGTGGTATATAGGATGAAACCCGGACGTAAATTTCATAGCCGATTCCGAATGGACGGTAGTATGATCTGCACTCTCGGATACAACTCCACGTACCACTTGAGTAAACGGCGCATATTTTGTTTTATGATGTTTTGATTTGTTTGTCATTCGTTACTTTGAATTCCGCATGTTTTTCATTTGATGTGTTTATGAGATGGTATTCAAGCATGATTAGTCATTTATTTTGCGTTGAGAATTCGCATTATGTTTAGTTTGTTCTTTACTTTCTGCATTATATAATTGAGGTATGCCATGAGATTATTGTTTGACATTGTCGTTATAATGGTTTGATTTTATGCATGCGAACTTAGGAGTAAATTATCCTTGGAAATAGGTTGTTTAGGCTTGGTTGATTCATTGCATAAATTATATCATCACAAGTGGCATAAGTAGGGACCATTCCGAACCCAACGGTTTGAGGTCTTCCCTTGCGAGGGGTGAGTGCGGCCTTAAATCTTTGTCCCGGTTCACACCGGGTGGCGACTCCATGTTATTCTGTACTTCCCAACTAGGCCGCGAGCCTAGGACAACGTCGCCCAGGTTCTGTTGTCTACAGTCTGGCGACTCCACTGGGGATAAGAGAATTGGCCCGAAATCATGTCTTGTGATGTGTATAATTGTGCATTAGTTGTTACCGTTTCTATAGTGGGTTGAGGGAGCTCAATCAAAGGCATTGTCATAAACCCGCATGAGAACCATAGTTTTATATATTATAGAAGTTGTCCGTTTTATGCTTTTGATAACCACATGCATATTATATCTCATATGTCGCATACATCTCATGCATACATGCATCATGTTAACCCTCTGTGTCTTAAAAGCCATCATAGATATTTGTTGGGTTAAGAAAAAAAGAGGATTGTCAAGAGGTGTTTAGCAAACATTGATAGCGGGGAAGAGGAAATCGAGAAACAAAAAAAAAACCTCACGGCAAGGATAGAAAGACCATTGGGGGGGCCTTCAAAAAAAAAGAAAAAAGAGAAAAAAAAGAGAGAAAAGAAAAAGGAAAAAAAGAGGGAAAAGAAAAAGAAAAAAAAAAGAGAGAAAAAGAAAAAGAAAAAAAAAAGAAAAAGGAAAGGAAAAAAAGAGAGAAAAGAAAATTGTTTGTTTTTAGTCATTGATAGTTAGACATAAGTCCGATGATGAATGATTGTTTGCTTTAGGGTGAAACCTTAGAAACGATAAACTTTTGACGTGCTTTTATCTGACATTTTGAGTAATTGATCTATGTTAGACTCGCAAGCACTTGATTATGGCTCTTAGCAGTGAAACCTGAGTAGTTAGCAAAGTGACTAGTTGATGAAATTGTAGGTCGGTGAATGACCGTTTGCTTAGATGTCTATCTTGATTTGCTTATGTTATGATGTGTATGGGTTGATGAAAATGAAAGAAAGTCCTCTAAAAAAATGAACCACCTATAACCGATAAGCGTGAAGCTACCCATGGGCGAGTATTAGGACCACCATGAGGAGAAATGCTACCTTAAAGGGTAGGTGTATTGAAAAAAAAAAAGAAAGAGAGAAAAAAAGAGGAAGAAACAAAAAAGAGAAAAAATGAAGTTCAAAATGAAAAGAAAAAATGAGAGACAAAGGAAAAGAAAGATAAACCATACTACATTGAGCATGGAAAAGCATTGCGGAATATAATTGAGACATCTAGGTTGGTTTGACCCACCGATCCCGATTTTTGAAACGAAATCATCGAGTTAGCTTACTTAAGGATTAAGCTGTGAAAGAACCTTTGCACACACACACTTTGAGTCTGGCATAGATCATTTTTTCAAAGACTTGGATTTGAGTTGCATCGAATGTTTTGAAGGTTCTCTGGTTTCATTACTGGCATTCCTTGAGGACGATAATATGTATAACTATTGGGACTATTTCGTAGCATGTGATATAGTATGATGATATGGAAGGCCCTACCATGTGGTTCATCTTGACCAAGTGCAACAGCAGAAAGCAGAAAGCTAAACCAAGACTGGGGGCGACCAGTCTACACCACCTCGTGAATCCGGACATAACAAGAAATTGAGGGATGAGACCAGAGAGAAGACTGAGCAATCACTTGGAGCTGAGGGAAGACCTAACCCAGCGGAATAGGAAATTCATTCATGCATGCATGCATACACGTAACATATTTTGCATTCTTTTTTTTGTGTTTGTTTTGTTTTGTATTCACAGGTTTCAAAGAAGAAAAAAAGAAAGCGGCAAGACAAGCCAACCAGAATCAGCAACATATGAGTAGTAGTTTTGGGGATGAGTCCCAGGGTTGAAGCCCATATCAGTTTCAGTTTGGGGGATGAGTCCCAGGGTTGAGGCCCATATCAGCAGTTTGAGAATGAAGAAGCGGATAATGGCACTCCGAGAATGGAGAACAATCCGAGAATGAACAAGCTGAGAATGATAATCCGAGAATGGATCAGAGCCGAGAATGGTAATCCGAGAAGGGATCAGAGTTCGAGAATGAACAAGCCGAGAATGGTAATCCGAGAATGGATCAGAGTTCGAGAATGAACAGTCTGAGAATAAGCGTAATCCGAGAATGGAGCACAGTCAAGAATGAAAGAGTCGAGAATGACGAATCTGAGAATGAACAAATTCAAGAATGAACGAGAATGGCAAGCCGAGAATGGTAATCCGAGAATGGAGCACAGTTCGAGAATGCACAAGTCGAGAATGACAAGTCCGAGAATGGAACAAAGTTCAAGAATGAACGAAGAATGGTAATCCTAGAATGGAGCACAGTTCGAGAATCCACGAGTCGAGAATGACAAGTCCGAGAATGGAACAAAGTTCAAGAATGAACGAAGAATGGGCAATCCAAGAATGGCACTCCAAGATGGAACACGGTTCGAGAATGGACCACATCTCAGTAATGGTCCGAGGAGGGACCACCTCACAGTAACAGTTCGGGAATGGACCACCATCAGTTCATGATCAGTATCAGCCGGGTATGGTATTCTGAGGGCGAGGCCCACATCAGTTCATGATCAGTATCCGCCGGGTATGACACTCTGGGGCGGGGCCCACTTCATTATCAGTCCTTGACGGGTGTGACACTCTACGGGTTGAGGCCCACATCACTATCAGTCTTTACCGGGTATGGTACTCTTGGGGCGAGGCCCACATCAGTTTCAGTCTGGGGGCGAGGCCGCATCAGCATCAATATGGGTGCGAGGCCCATATTAGTTTCAATTTGGGGCGAGGCCCATATTAGTATCAGTCAGGGCGATGCCCATACCAGTATCAGTTTGGACGAGGTCTATATCTATATCATTTTGGGTCGAGGCCCACATCAGTTTCAGTCCGGGGCGAGGCCCACAGTATTGCAGTATCAGTTCAGCCGGGAATGACACTCCGAGAATGGAGATTTTGGTCCGAGAATGGACAGTCCAAGAATGGACAGCTCGGGAATGAGCACGCCGAGAATGGCACATCGGGAATGGCACTCCAGGAATGGAGATCGGTTCAGGAATGGACCACAGCGGTGACAGTTCGGGAATGGACTTCATCACATCATATCACAGCAACACTCCGAGAATGGAGATCGGTGCCAGTTCGGGAATGGACTTCACCACACCACATCACGGTGATGGTTCGGGAATGGACCTCATCGCACTGACATCAGCATCAGTTCAGCGGAATGGCAATCAGAGTTCGAGAATGAACAAGCCAGGAATGGTACTCCGAGAATGGAACACGGTTCGAGAATGGACCACCATCATATCAGTATCAGTTTGGGGCGAGGCCCATATCATTATCAGTTTGAGGGCGAGGTCCCTATTGTCAGCGGTGTTGGGTCGAGGTGCCCAGGGTCGAGGTGCCCACTACATCATTATCATATTGAGGGCGAGGTCCCTATTGTCAGCGGTATTGGGTCGAGGTGCCCCCGTTGTCGGTTACAGTTATTGGAATGCGTTCCAGGGTCGTGGACCCACTGCATCATTTTTGGGGATGCGTCCCCGGGCCGAGGTCCATTTTGTCAGCGGTATTGGGTCGGGGTGCCCAGGGTCGAGGTGCCCCCGTTGTCAGTTACAGTTATTGGGATGCGTCCAAGGATCGAACTCCACAATCAACAGTTCAGGAACAAAGCCTGCATTCAGTTCAGTTGGGGAATAAAGCCCACATTCATTACAGTCAGGGGAACAAGCCCACGTTCAATACAATTCAGGAACAAAGCCAGCATTAGTATCAGTTTTGGGGATTAGTCCCAGGGTCGAGGCCCATGTCAGCATCAACATCAGTTTCGGGGATGAGTCCCAAGATCAAGACCCACGTCGATATCAGTATCAGTTTTGGGGGATGAGTCCCAAGGTCGAGGCCCACATCCATTACAGTATCAGTTTCGGTGATAAGTCCAAGGTTGAGACCCACATCATCATCTTCAGCAATTTGGGGATGCGTCCCAGGGTTGAGACCCACATCATCGTAAGTATATTCCAGTTTGGGGATGCGTCCCCGGGCCGAGGCCCACTTTGTCAGCGGTATTGGGATGCGTCCCAGGGTCGAGGCCCCCGTTGTCGGTTGCAGTTATTGGGATGCGTCCCCGGGTTGAGGCCCACTTTGTCAGCGGTATTGGGATGCGTCCCAGGGTCGAGGCCCCCGTTGTCGGTTGCAGTTATTGGAATGCGTTCCAGGGTCGTGGACCCACTGCATCATTTTTGGGGATGCGTCCCAGGGCCGAGGCCCATTTTGTCAGCGGTATTGGGATGCGTCCCAGGGTCGAGGCCCCCGTTGTCGGTTGCAGTTATGGGATGCGTCCCAGGATCGTGGTCCACTGCATCATCAGCTCGGCGGAGCAACAGGCAAGTCAGGTGGCAGCTGGCGCGCCAGGTAAGTAAAAATGCATTGCATAACTTTGATAGGATTGTTCAAAGTCACACACTGCACAAGTCCCATCAAAGTGAGGGCGACTGTAGGCATTGCATTTTTGCATGTGAAACCCGATGAGGAGTCTTATTTGGAGACAACTATCTCTTAAGTCGTGGAAGTCGCGGGAAACGGTCGTCGGAAGGGAAACGTCAAGAATTGACGTTTTGTTGGATTTAGTTCACGTGTTTAGCTTCGGGTTCGCTGTTGGATCTCCGTTTTAAAACTTAACCTTAACCCAAGCCCATTAAGTCACATCCAAAGATAATTAAAACATTTAAAATATATGTCACAAATTAAATTTAAATTAAATCTAAGTAAATTAAAACCAATTAAATTAAACACAAATTAAACTAAAATCAAATGAAATCAATTAAACTAAAATCAAATTAAATTAAATTAAATAACCAATTAATTAAATTTAATTCTTAATCTAAAAATCACAAACCAAATTAAACAAATCAATCACCAAAAATAAAGATATTATTGCCTAAAATATTCCAATCAAATACACATAATTTTAATTGATTTATTTCCTAAATAAAACCATGCAAACCCAACACCCTCTCACTATATAAACACAACCTACACAAACCCTAGGTCCTCTTCTTCCACCTCTAATCTCCACGGCGCAGATCCCCAAAAACAAAAGAAACCCCACTCATCAGCCATCGTCCTTCGCAAACTGCCTTCAATACAGCCCATGTACTGACTTCAAATAGCCACGTTAATAGCCTTCAATCGCCACTGAAACGGCCCTCAACTTCAACGCACCAAACTAGCCGAGACTCTGACACGGCCAAAAACACATAAACCCTAAGCAGCTCTCGGCAACTTTGACACTCCATCCTCTCGGCATCTTCATCTCTCTCGGCCATTGAGTAACTCAAACAAACGAACAAACCATCAACTCAACCCTAGAAGCCCTTCAAACTTCACTACCTCACGCCAAAAAAACCTTAATCTGGCTTCGTGCCTACACTGCCTTTGATTCATGGTGACACCATTCCTTCACCGCCAACGAACCCACCAGCTCCTCACGCCTAGCCCTTGATTCAACATATCAAAGTCCTCTGACCAGCCCTTAGATCCCACTAACCAGCCCTCCACGTGAAGACCACAGCAGCCCTAATCTATGCCTAAGTCATCAGCCCTCAAACTGCCATCATAACCTTCACGCCATTAGCAACCCTGATTCACACAGCCCTTCGCCACTTGAACAAACTCACTAACGCACCATAAGCTTCACGCCGCATCACACACTCACCGAGCAGCCACGTGAACAACACACACACCAGCCTCTACCCTTACCAAATTAACGAGAACAACACACCCCACCAAAACATTCTCTCGGCACCTTCAAAATAAGAAACCCTAGCCTCACGCAGCAGCTCACGCCCTCCACTGTGAACCAAAGCAACACAGCCTAGCTCTCTCAACTCACGCCACTCGTTGTTCTTTCACGGAACAAACACAAACAACACACACAGTAGCCCCTGCCCGGACCAAATTAACGAGAACAACACACAACAGCCCCTAACCCCTGAAATCAGCCCCTGACAGCACCTAAACTACCCCTGAAATCAGCCCCTGACAGCACCTAAACTACCCCTGAAAACAGTCTCCAAAATTGTCCAGAAAAACTACACAAACAGTCCCCAAACCGCCGCAAAACACCACTGAAAACCACACAAAACAGTCCCCGAAAATACCCCAAAACAGTCCCAAAATCGAGCCAAAACACTCCACTAACACACCTGAACAGTGACCAGAAAATTCCCCGAAAGCAGCAGCGAAACAGAGTGGAAACAGTAGCCCGAACAGCGAAACAGCGAGCTAAGACGTTAAACCAGTGAACCGGAAGAGTTGCAGAGTGATAGCCCTTCCGACGGTCGTGAAACGCAAGTCCGAGAGCCGACAAAAAGGTTAGACCTGAGGGTATTTTTCACATCCGTTTTCAGTGTTATTTTTATTACTTATTGAGATTCATTTGCATGATTCTTATGTAGTAATGCATGTTGTGGCCCTTGGTTAGATAAAATAATGTATGATGCATGATTGTGGCCCTTGAATAGATAGTAAATGCATGTATTATGAAATGATGCATGTTGTGGCCCTTGAGTAGATACATATGCATGTATTGTAGAATGATGTATGTTGTGGCCCTTGAATAAAATGAAAAATGTGTCGCCTCTCGTGGTATATAGGATGGAAACCCGGACGTAAATTTCATAGCCGATTCCGAATGGACGGTAGTATGATCTGCACTCGGGATACAACTCCACGTACCACTTGAGTAAACGGCGCATATTTTGTTTTATGATGTTTTGATTTGTTTGTCATTCGTTACTTGAATTCCGCATGTTTTTCATTTGATGTGTTTATGAGATGGTATTCAAGCATGATTAGTCATTATTTTGCGTTGAGAATTCGCATTATGTTTAGTTTGTTCTTTACTTTCTGCATTATATAATTGAGGTATGCCATGAGATTATTGTTTGACATTGTCGTTATAATGGTTGATTTTATGCATGCGAACTTAGGAGTAAATTATCCTTGGAAATAGGTTGTTTAGGCTGGTTGATTCATTGCATAAATTATATCATCACAAGTGGCATAAGTAAGGGACCATTCCGAACCCAACGGTTTGAGGTCTTCCCTTGCGAGGGGTGAGTGCGGCCTTAAATCTTTGTCCCGGTTCACACCGGGTGGCGACTCCATGTTATTCTGTACTTCCCAACTAGGCCGCGAGCCTAGGAACAGCGTCGCCCAGGTTCTGTTGTCTACAGTTTGGATATTTACCAATTCTTTAACATGAATACTTTTGGGACAATTATGGAATTCATAGGGTCGAATAAGTGCCCCGCGAAATGAATATGGGTCTAACTCAAGGATAACAGGGGTAGGTATATTTTAAAATATTTTAATGAAAACTACATTCCAATACGAGTCTGTAGGAAAAAAATGGCGACCAAATTGGAGTCTGGAAACTCCGAAATGGAGAAAATGAAGTTTTATTGTTCGTCAGCCCTATGAGTCGCGACACGTTGGCTTGGGAGTCAAGACGTTCTAAAGTGCAAGAGCAACTCCGAGAGATGAACATCTCAGAGTCACGACGTGGATGGATGGGAGTCGCATGCTCCTAGGTCTGATGCTCAGTGTCGTGACGCTGGAGGCTCAGAGTCGTGACGCTCACCGGGGCAGTGAGCTGTTTCAACCTTTAATATTAATCCTAAGCACTTCCAATTTTATCCTATCATTTTAATAAACCTTAAAACCAATTTTGACATCAAAATCAACCATAACACATGTTATACAACTAGAATACATGTATTCTAAATATTTATATGTATTTGTTTGAATCAAATCATAAACCAATTTTAGAATCCCAATGAGAAATATCTCATGAACAATTCTAGTTCTCCCAAATATGGTCAAGTGATTCTAGAATGGTAGCTATAACTATAAGCTTGAATTTATAGTTCCAAACTCTTATTAATTGTTCCATGTCAAACATGAACATCTTTGACCTAATTAACAAGTATATTGTGATTATACTTCCAAAACATCCTAACATAATCTATTAGCCTTATTTCAACTTCAAACTATGTAATCATACATCCAATACATAATTCGTCACGATATGTCTTATTAATGAATGAAGAACATAGATTAAGATAAGTTCAAACTTACCTAGTAAGCTTGATGCAAGATCCAATCTACTTATCATTTGTTGAAATGGTTGAAGGACTTCTAAGGATTAACAAGCTTGACTCCAAGATCCAATCTTGATTCCAATGATAGCAAGCTTCTCTCCAAGATCTAATATTGATTCCTCTTTGTTGAAATGTTGTAGAGATCTTCCAAAGCTTCTCTAAACACTGCTCTTCACTAGGCTAATTTCTCCAAGAATTGCTTGTACTTAGCTTTCACAGGCTTTTGCTTTGCTTAATTAAAACCTTCATAAAGCTTTTTATTTATAGCAAAACTTAGGAAATATTTAATTAATAAAAGTTTTAATCAACTTTTATGTGGGCTTAATCTAATTTATCCAAATATGTATAATTAGGTGTGATTACCACTTTGATTTAATCCAATTAAATCAAGACAAGGATTAGGAATTAGATTAGTTCAATGTTTTCCACTTTGATTTAATCCAACTAAATCAAACCAAAATCACAAATTATTACATTCTTACAATTATCATAATATCCTCAAATTGTAGAGATAATTATGATTTTACAATTAAGTCATTGTGTAATTATTGAATTAATCCAATTAGGTCAAAGTAAATAATCAATGTTATTCAATAACATTTGATTATCTTAGTTCATAATTATAATATCGAATATTATCTTTTATCAAAATTAATCGGCTACCTAAGTGCTCAACAAGTACACTTCATATTAGGACTCTCTAAATTCAGACATGTTCGTCATATAAGCCTAGCTAATATGTACGCAATTCGGCCACCTTCGAATTCGTGAAGAACACGAACTACCTTTCTAAACTATATCAGTCGATGTGATCATATATGTTTAACCATCATTCCGTCGTAAGCTATCGAGTTGTGCTTAGGAAATACAGAATACACCGTCAAGTTTCCGAAATGCACATCTCATGTTGACATGTCCACAATTCTTCACAACTAATGCGATCTACCCTAGGTGATCGACTTTGGCTAAAGCCTTAAGAATCGTGACTTTACTCACATGGATACCTAAACCTCTTATGTTACATATACGGGCTGACGGATTATATCTTACTTTGTACTTGATTACTGAGTGCATTGGTCCACACCTAACAAATATCTGGATACTAGACCATGAAGGATTTCTGACATACACAACTTCAAAGTGTAGAGGATCTCACACAAAATCAATGTTATACTATAGTCAAAAGATTACATATGCTACTCGACTATAGGAGATTCCTATTGACGGTGGTGTGTATTTCCAACTATTAGGAATCACTTGTGAGTCATTAAATATTCGGTCCAACCAATACCAACGTGTTTATACGAGCTTCCAAAGCTCATGTTACATTGGGTTTAAACCATAAGAACTCCAATTCCAATATATGACATGTGCTAGTCTTCTAGGTTATAGGAATTCGACCTTATTCCAAAACTAACGACTAGGAATATATATACACACTTTAAGAATAGTTTACAATAGTAATATTTATCTCAATGTTGGATCACCTAGTGTCCAGTATTACTCTAAGACTATTCTAAGGTCAATGTCATTCTTAGCATATCTATACATCAATCTAATACGCATAATGACTATACCATTAATAATGTATGAAATGAAAATGTAGTTATTTTATTAATAAATAATAAAATATATAATTCAGATTGGCGCTCCCAGCACCAACTCCAACAAACTCATATTTGCTTAGTGCCAATCTGGATGGTACCGCAGTCTCATCTCCTCCATATTTTTATTGAATAACTTAGGAGGTAAGGCCTTTGTAAGCAGGTCTGTTATGTTTTTAGTCCTTGAACCTACAAGACCGCTATGTCTTTGCGTTCAATAATCTCTCTAATTACGCAGTATTTCCTTTCCACGTTCTTAGACTAGGAATGCGCCATCGGTTCCTTAGCCTGCATAATGGCTCCGCTTTTATCACTGTACAATGGGATCAAATCTACAAAGCTAGGCACAATGTCAAGTTCTGTGATAAAATTTTGAATCCAAATAGCTTATTTAAAAGATTTTGAAGCCACTATAAATTCTGCCTCAGTGGTGGAATCAGCTGTAGAGCCTTGATTTGAACAACGCCAACTAATCGTACCACCGTTAATGGTAAATACGTAACCTGATATAGATTTTCTATCATCTGGATCTCCCTGGAAGTCAGAGTCTATATAACCCTTAACAAGTAGCTCATTTTATCCATATATCAGAAACTTATCCCTAGTACCCTTAAGATATTTTAGGATATGTTTCACAACTGTCCAATGATCATTATTCGGATCAGATTGACATCGGTTGGTCACACTGACGCCGTAATTGATGTCAGGTCTAGTACATAACATAACATACATTATGCTTCATATACAAGAAGCATATGGCAAGTTAGAAATTCTAACTCTCTCTTCCTCGGTCTGAGGTGTCATTTTCTTCGAAAGATATATGCCATATAAAAAAAGGTACATTTACTACCTTGCGGTTGGTAAAACCGTACCTTTCTAACATCTTATCTATGTACGTCAATTGTAACAACCCTATAAACTTCCTAACTCTATCCTGGTAGTGCCTTATACTCAGTATATAGGAAGCTTCACCCATATCTTTCATGGAGAAGTTCTTGCAGAGGTAGGCTTTCATACTTTGCATCAATCCTATATCATTTCCTATGCTAAGGATGTCATTTACATACAAGACTAGGAAACTGTCATGTTCCCACCAACTTTCTTATAAACACATGGTTGTTCATCATTCCTGATTAATCCAAATAATCTAATTATCTCATCAAAATGACGATTCCAACTTCGGGATGTCTGTTTAAGTCCATAAATAGACTTTTGGATCTTACAAACCAAGTTTGAAGTCTCACTGGATATGAAACTCTCTGGTTGTTCCATATAAATATCCTCCTCAATGAATCCATTTAGGAAAGTGGTTTTCACATCTATTTGTCATATCTCATAGTCGTGATATACAATAATAGCTAAAAGAATCATAATGGACTTTAGCATGGCTACTGGTGAAAAAGTTTCCTCATAGTCAATCTCAGGACGTTAAGTGTAACCTTTCGCTACCAGTCGGGCTTTAAAAGTTTCCACCTTTCCATCGGGCTCTCGCTTCATTTTGTAAACCCATTTAAAAATAATCTCTAATGAGGCTTTGATATTCTATTCGACTTACGAAGAACATGTGTTATAGATCCTTTTCCTAATTGGATATCTGGTTCCATCTCAGGTTCCTTAATGTTGGAATCAAACTCATCAAGTTCAATCTCTCTACAATTCCCACTTTCTCTCAAAAATTGATTTTGAAGAAAAGTGGCAAAACGAAGAACAAATACATTTCGTTGCTCGGAATCGTAGAATTGATATCCCATGGAATTATCAAGATATCCAATGAACTTACATTTATACCCCATGGGTGATAGTTTATCCCGCTGCGTAACTCTAATATATGCAGGACAATCCCAAATCTTTAAATATTTAAGACTTGGATTTCTACCAAACCATATCTGATAGGGGTTGTAGAAACTGCTTTTAAGTATGTGGGCAGCAGTAAGTAAAGCGTAACCCCCAAATGTAATATATAGCTCATCATGGATCGCACCATATCCAATAAAGTACGATTTATACGCTCAGACACACCATTGTGTTGAGATGTTCCTGGTGGCCTATATTATGCAAGAATTCCATTTTTACTTAAATAACTTCTGAATTCTTCACTCATGTATTCACCGCCTCGATCTGATCCAAGACACTTGATGAATTTATGGGTTTGTTTTTCTACTTCATTTCAGAATATTTTGAACGTATCAAATATTTCAAACTTATGTCTCATCAAATACACATATCCATATCTAGACTTATCATCCGTGAAATTCATGAATTATGTTGAACCATCATGAACGACATGATTTAATGGACCACACACATCGCTGTGTATTAGCTCCAATAAATCTCCAGCACGGTGTCCAACACCAAGAAATTGAGCCTTTTTCATCGTCCCTTAAATGCATAACTTATAAATCAGATAAGGATCTAAGGTAAGATTTTCAATCAAACCATCATTTACCAATTTGGATAGACGTCTAACACCTATGTGGCCCAATCTTATAAGTCATAATCTAGTATTATTTAATTCAGATTTCTTACTTGTATTTCCTATACATTAAAGACAATTTTATATGTTTCTAAAATTTAGTGACCATTTGATAAAGAACATTCACATTTCAATAAATTATCTTCATCATATAAACATAAAGTTTCATCCTAAATGTTTATTTTATATCTCTCTTTATCTAATATTGGCAGTGATATCATTTGTCTGATAAGTGTGGGTACATAATAACAGTCTTGTAAATTTAATTTACAATCATTGGGGAGATCTAAAATAACTGTTACTATGTCTTTAACATCCAATGTCTCGCCATTGCCAACTTTAAACCGGATTTCTCATTTATTCATCCTTATTTTCACCCTAATTACTTGTAGGGAATTGCAAATATGTGTAGGACTGTCAGTGTCTAACACCCATCCACTATTTGTTGGGGTTGGTGCTCAGAGCGCCAATTCCTGGTTGTATTTCTTTATGAATACTACTGTAAAATGTTATTATTATGAATAATATGTTATTATTATGAATAATATATGCAGTTTCTATAATATAATGTATCTTTTAATATGGTAAAGACGTAATGACCTTAGAATGACTAGTCATGATGCTGTTGCAAAAGCGTCGCAACTGACATTGAGTTGTATCATGACGTTGTCATTCTCAGACAGTTGCTGGTCAAGGTTTGCACTACTTGGTCAGTAAAGTAAACCCGTTGAGACCGGTACATGTCGTATATTGGAATATATGATTCCAATGGTTTCTCAATGAACCATAAGTCTTGGAGACTATGATAGACGTGTAGGTTTTTATAGCGAATAAACACTGAACGACTCACCGAAGATTCTTAATGGATGGTACACCAACGTCAATAAGAATCTTATCGGGTTGAGTAGCACTTGTGATTCTTAGACTTGAGATACCATTGTGGGCGCTTGAGACATCTTCCACACTTAGATGGCAGTCATGTCACCGATCTATTTGGATCAGACCTCCGCCTGTTCGTTGGGTGTGGATAGATCCTCAGGGTGTCCTGTGAATATCGAGATAGGATCCGTCAGTTCTGTGTATCAGAGCATAGGTAGTCCATATGATTAGCAATCAGATAAAAACCATGGGCCCGTGGTACAATTTAGAAGTCAGTTCTAAATGTTCTTTTTGAGATTGCTAATAGAGACGTCGACCGGAAAATCCCCATAGAGATTTGACGTTCACATCTATATCTCTGGGATATATCTGGTTACCTGTGACGGAGGAATTATACATATGTCATGACCTCGACCTGTATGATTCAGCGAGTTTATCCGTAATCGTCATAATTTACGGGTGGTTAATTATGAAAACGAAATTCGATTTTGTGACGGATATGCGTGAATTTAGAGAGTCTCACTAATGAAATATACTCGTAGAGCACTAGGGCGACATTTATAAATAATATTGATTGTTTATAAATCGTTTAAAAGTTAAACGAAAAAATACATGTGTAGGGACCCGATGGTCATTTCTTAATTTTTGTGTATTTGCATTTAATGATAGATTTTATCAAATACACATTAATTAATTGTCAAATTGAGAAATTTGACTTATATCATAAATATATATATGTATTTGATATTTAATGTAAATATAATACTTATATTTATATATATTTGTATTTAAATAATTATTTAATTATTTAATTGTTAAATGATTAAATTAATTAAAGATACAAATATCCTAAAGTTGTGATAAATGTGAGATGACCTTAAGATGCCTTTGTTGACTTTAAACTTTTCATTAAATGGTTTAATGATTCAAGTTAACAAGTTGATAAAGTAAATTAAATGAAACAAAAATAATATATAGATATTTTTTCTTATGCCAAATTCGGCCAAGGCCTATTGTGAAGGGTATAAGTTGTTTTGTTTCATTTTAGGTTTTTAGAAGTTCATAATATTCATGGGATACACCTTTCACTATTTGTATTTAATTTAATTATTAAATCTTTGTATTATGTTTGGGGATTACAGTATTGCATGATTTAGTGGACGGGGCATTTTCAGATTAAAAATGCATGATCTAGTTAATGCTTTTATGATATTATATGAAACTGTTTTTATATTTGCTAACTGTTTTTCGTGATCTATATGATAGATTTGCGATGGCGGCACCATCCACTAATCAGTTTGCGCGTTTGCTTGATGCGAACAAACATAAAGGCGTAGAGAACTTCGTTGATTGGGACTTGGATTTGAGGATTGTCCTCGATTCCGAGAAGTTGGGATATGTTCTTGAGGGTTTGTTGCCCTTTGCTGTGGGTGCGGATGCCACACCATAGGAATGCCAAGTTTTTGATGATTGGAAGGATGATGATTTAAATGTTAAATCATACATCCTTAGTTCACTATCTCTGGGACTCAAGAAACAATATTATGGCATGTCAGATGCGTATAGTATGATGACACAATTAAGACAATCGTTTGAGAACCAATAACAAGTTATTGTTTACAAAGTCGCAATGGAATTGTTCCATGCGCGATTGGATGAGGGGCAAGCTGTTAGCCCACATGTTCTTCAGATGATCGATTTGATCGATCAATTGAGGCAACATAATCTCATTCTGAATGACATTCTCGGTAGGAGTGTCATTCTTGGTTCACTCCCAGCTTCTTATCGCCAGTTCGTGATGTATTTCAACATGAACAGGACTATCTGTACCTACCATGAGTTACGTAGGATGTTTCGTACGGTGGAGGAGGACCTCAAGAAAGGAGTACCGACTCACCCTCCGATACCTACTTCTCTTTCTGCTTCTTCCTAGGCCTGGCCAAAGGGAAAAAATAAGAAATGGAAGAAGAAGAAGGGTTTCAGTCCTCAACCACAAGCAAATATAGCAAAGCCCAAGAGCGCTTCTGAAGACAAATACCATCACTGCAGTAAAGTCGGGCACTGGAAAAGGAACTGTCCTGACTACATTGCCTAGCTGAGGAGGGAGAGAGCATCTACATCAGATACATTTATTTTTCCAGTTATTGATATATCTTTGGCTTGTGAAGCCGTTACATCCACTTGGATTTTAGATTATGCTTGTCCCATTCACATTTGCAATTCATTGCAGGTGCTAAAGAAAAATAGGAAACTGAAGCGTAGGGAGATGCAGTTGAGGTTCGGGAGTGGAGACTCACTGGATGCAGTTGCAGTTGGAGTGTGCGCGATCCCTTTGCTGAAATGGACACTTTTGTTATGTGACTGTTATTTTATACCAGGATGTGTAGCTAATATTATATCTATTTTTGTATTGGATACAGAAGGTTATCGTATTAATATTAAGAACTGTTCTTTATATTTATATGATAAACGTAATATTCAGATCCTTTGTTGTCCAAATAAGCATGGTCATTATACATTGCAAACTTTAAAAGATATTTTGAATATTGGAGTTAATAAATGTAGTTTACCTGTAATTAATAATACTGAACTTTGGCATATACGACTAGGTCATATATGAGTTAAAAGCCTTACCCAATTGGTTAGGAATGGTTTGATACTAGATCTCACCATTGAATTCTATCTAACTTGTGAATCATGTATTCAAGGTAAGATGACCAAAGCCCCATTTTCTGGTGTTGGACACCGCGCCGCTAACTTACTGGAACTCGTACATTCTGATGTATGTGGTCCACTAAGTCAGACTGATCACAATTTTTATTCGTACTTCGTTACCTTTACCGATGATCTGTCACAGTACGGTTATGTCTATTTGATGCGACATAAATCGGAAACCTTTGAAAAGTTCAAAGAGTTCCGAAATGAAGTAGAAAAACAAATGGTCAATATATTAAATGCCTTCGATCTGATCGAGGCGGTGAATATATGAGTGGTGAGTTCATTGATTATATGAAGGAGAATGTGATTCTCACTCAATATACTCATACAAGTACTCCACAGCACAATGGAGTGTCTGAGAGAAGAAATCAGACTTTATTGGATATGGTCCGATCAATGTTGAGTTTCACAGATTTGCCCTATTTTTAATGGGGCTACTCTCTTTTAACAGCTGCATATCTTTTGAATAAGATTCCTTCAAAAGTTGTTCTTACGACACCGTATGAGATATGGTATGGTATGAGACCAAATCTTAGTTACATTAAGGTTTGAGGTTGTCCTACCTATGTCAAGGTGACTCAACAAGATAAGCTTTCGCCTCGAGGGCAAAAGTTTAGGTTTGTCGGATATCTTTCGAATATGAGAGGATATTTGTTCTATGATACCGAGCATCGAACTGTATTCGTAGCTCGCTTTATAAAATTTCTAGAAGTAGAATTTTTGTCTGAAGGTGGTAATCATAGACAGGTTGAACTTGATGAAGTCCAACCTGAAAACAACGAACCAACAGAGGAACCTGAAGTTCAAGTAGATGAATGACCTTCAACACACATACTCAGTAGGTCAGAAAGGGTATCTAGACCTCATGAATGCTTGTATTTGATACAAGAAAAGAGTCTAGATGTTCTCTTAGTAGAAGAGACTGGTCCTTTCACCTATAGAGAATCGATGTTGGACATCGACTCCGTGAAATGGAAAAGTGCCATGAAATCCGAGTTAGACTCAATGCATGAGAATCAAGTTTGGGACTCGGTTCTGCTTCCCGAAGGAATTGTTCCTATTGGTTGTAAATGGGTTTACAAAAGGAAGCGCGGGCCTGACGGTAAGGTTAAAATTTACAAGGCCCGACTGGTAGGAAAAGGTTACACGCATTGACCTGACGTCGATTACGATGAAACTTTTTCACCAGTAGCAATGCTTAAGTCTATTCGGATTTTGCTTTCTATAACTGCGTATCATGACTACGAGATTTAGCAAATGGATGTCAAAATGACTTTTCTAAATGGATTTCTTGATGAAGAAATCTATATGGAACAGCCGGAAGGTTTTGCGTCCAGTGAAAACTCGGGGATGGTATGTAAGCTTAAGAAGTCCATTTATGGACTTAAACAAGCTTCACGAAGTTGGAATCTTCGATTCGATAAGATTATTAGATCATCTGGTTTTCTCTAGAATTAGGAAGAATCATGTGTGTATCAAAAGTCCAGTGCGAGCATGGTCGTATTTTTAGTCCTATATGATGATTATTGGACAATTATGACCCATAGCGTCACTATTTATACAGATCATGGTGTTGTTGTACAAATTAACTATGTGACAAAGGAGATTGCTCTCTTATCGTTTGTAATTAGATCACCAAGATGTATAAATGATAGGAGGTCCATATGATTTGTTCCTGGATTGAGATGATATGAGACAGTATCAATCCACGAAGGATAAATCATTAAATATCCCTAGTCAGAGTATTATCGAGATTGGACATCGATAATGCGTAAAAGACTAGTATTACACTTGTGCGCGTTGTGAGGGCATGACGGCATAGTTCTCATATATTTGGATATAGGATACTAATGCAAGTGTAATAGGAGGTTGTGTTTACCAATGGTACGGGAAACAGCTTCGCTCTGGATAGACCCCTTCGAAATTCCATTGGTAGTATGACTATGTGTCTATGGAAGTCCGAAATCAGGGTAGGTGTATTTGGTCTTAACTTGAGACTTGCACCGCTAATACTTGCGACAATCAATATACTTTGGTTTTGGTCGTCCATGGCTTTAACAGGTTCTGTGTACGCCTATGCTGGGTATATTGAGAATCGTAGTGTGTTGGGTGTGATGTCAAGACGGAAGTATCACTCCAGTCATATGGAGATGATGGTCACGTAGGATACGGAACTGGTTCTCTTATGTACTACAGTCATCGGGATAAAATGACAAGGTCATGTTTATCCGATTATAGAGACTAGTTACCAGAGATTCGATATGTGTTTCGTACGGGACAGACACAATTCCAGCCCCAGGCCTAGCATGTGACAATCTGATACTGGATCGAAATACGCAATACTACGTATACTATGTCTGATATAGATCACTATATTCCTGTAAGGATATTTCTGGAGAATTGGGTAGGCATGTCGTTTTGCTAGAAGCCAACCTTGTCATGTAAATCGGTACAAACGCAGTACTAGGTACTTACGTGTTCGGATAGTCTGACGACCGAATTTACTGCCAACATATCCGGGGATCTCATGGGTCGCTTCCAGAAGATTCGCAGAATGACGTATGACTCGCACTTTAATTAATCTGGGATTAATTAGATGAGAGAGAAAATTAATCTGGGATTAATTACGGAGATATTTTATCTGGGATAAAATATTAATTAAAGAGAGAGAACGATTAATTTGGAATTAATCGATAAAATTAATATATTCGATATATTATACGAAATTGGATTTCGACGAGGAATTAAAATTAGATTTTAATTCGGGCGAACGAGTTAATTTAGAATTAATTCGTTAGCGACGTGAATAGTGATTTCGCTAGGCATAATCATTTAATTACGTCGCAACGGAAAATTCGTTAATTTGGAATTAGCAAACCCGAGCCCGAGAGTGTTTGCGGACGCACTCGCATTTCGAATTCAAGTGCGGCCCGCAAGTCACATCAAGCGTCAAATCATTCGTCAATCGATTGATGTGATGTCTAGTCACTTTGAGTGATTTGACAACATGTCATTGTGATTGATGGTGGTAGTTGGCAAGCATTTATGTCTTGACTTTTGAAAGAGAAAAATTGGTATATGGTGAATTGATTTTAGAAATCAATAATCTAATACACTTTTCATCTCTCTCTCTTGGTTCACGATTTTTGGAGCCAAAATTCTCTTCCTCTCTCTCTCGACATTACAAGTCATTTCCCTTCTGTTTTCTATTTTTGGACCGAAAGTGAAGGAGAAACAAATGGTGTTTTTGTGGCAAAAACATCAAGAGCTAGCACTTAAATGAGTACATACAAAGGTGATAGGGAACTCATTTCATAAGCATGGAATCACCTTGATAATCTTGGAGCTTGGAGCATCAATGGAGGACCAAGATGGCCGAATTTGAGGACTGCAAAATAGCCCACTGCCGAGCACTCTAGGAGGAGGCAGAAAAGTTTTTGTTGTCTACCGCATCGCTCAACCGCTCGATGTAAGTATTCGTAACTTCTTCGATTGTATTCACATGTGTTTTATGCTTTATTGTTCGATCCTCGGGACCGTAGAACTCCAACATTGATGACATTCTAATCATTGGGAATGATTTAGGTATGTTACAAAGCGTCAAAGAATACCTCTGTAAGAATTTCTACATTAAGGACCTGAGAGAAGCTTCCTATGTTTTAGAGATAAAACTCTATAGAGATAGACAAAGGAGGCTGATTGGGTTATCTCAATCAACGTACATAGATAAAATCCTGGAACGGTATAATTTTGGTAACTGTAAGACAACAAACATACCGTTCAGACATGAGATTCATCTTTCAAAGAAGATGAGTCCACAAGTAGTTAGTAAGCAAAGAAATGGATTGTAGGTTGTATGCACAAATATTTTTAGGAAATCTTAAGTGTTGGATTAAAGAATTATTTAATGGTGATATGTTGGTTTAGAATATATGAAATTGAGGTTTAATGGAATTGTTGTGTGATGATTTTGATATAGAAATGTTAGGGATGCTTTTGGGGTAAGATAGACCTAATGGAGTGTGTTTAGAATCCTAAAGGGTCCACATCGCTCGTGTACTGGAAATTGGTGAAGATTTGGTTCTAGAATGCTCGTGTTGCGACGCTCAAAAATTTACATCGCGACGTGAATTAGAAATTTTGATGAACTCGTTTCTGGAATCATGCGTGTTGCGAATCACAAGGTTCTGCATCACGAAGCGAAGACATAATTTTTCCAAAATAATTTCAATTCATTTCAGTTCCACTCCAGCGTGTTAGAGGCCACCCTAAAGGTCTCGTATCAACTCGTATGTATATATTACATCATATTATACGTACGATACGCCTCATGTGATATCACTTACTTGAATAAGGAAACTTAGCTTGATTCCAATAAATATATTCTTTAGTCCATTTTCTAATCGAGATTATCAATAATAGATCATCACGGGAACTACAAGTTTCTTCAGCAAAGTAAAGAAAGACTAGCAGAACTCAAAAAAAGTGAGTGAACACTCTTCTTTAAAGTTAACTTTTATAATATATTTTACATATCAGACTCATATTTACGCTTTTAGGGCGTTAGTTGATTTTTATTGCAGTTATTTCATAAAAGATTATATTTTAAGATATGTTTGAGAAAGAAATGTTTTCAAAGTATGATTTTATGATTTCGAGGCATGTGGGAAAAATCCACCTCAGTATGTAATTAGATATATACATGGAATTGACGGATGACATGTGCACACGTAGATGACTGGGGGGACAGCGATACATAACGCCCCTAGATCTTAGTTCAGGACTATGGATGACAGATGCCCATAGATCCTAGATTTAGAGCCTGAAGGGTAGCATAGATTCGCACCCCCAGATCTAGTTTACTGGCCTGGGGGATAGCGATATGTAACGCCCCAAGACCACTAGTTTCAGGGACATGAGTGACATGATTTGGAGGACGGCGA
Source organism: Zanthoxylum bungeanum (assembly GCA_019454045.1). Classification (NCBI taxonomy): domain Eukaryota; kingdom Viridiplantae; phylum Streptophyta; class Magnoliopsida; order Sapindales; family Rutaceae; genus Zanthoxylum; species Zanthoxylum bungeanum. The sequence continues at coordinate 66,622 of SKCR01024382.1, read as the reverse complement.
TATGTAACGCCTCAATGTCATTGATTTTCACTCCTGTCTCTAGTTAGGTGTATGAGGGACAGCGATATGTAACACCCCCATATGTTAGGTTTTTCAGAGACAGAGATCAGATTTCAGAAATAGTTTTCAGATACATATTTTAGGAAATTTTTCTAGAAATGAAAGTTTTCAGAAACAACAGTTTTATAAGAGACTTTCAGAAAAGATAAGTTTTACAAAGAGATTTCAAACGAGATTTTCAGAAAAGATTTCAGAGTTTTCAGACAAGAAAAGAGATTTCATATAAAGTTATTTGTTGAATTTTGGTTTTAGAACCAAATATTTTCATAATAGTACTTCAGTTTTCGTTTTAAATCGTCCACTCACTTAGATCGCTCAAACGGTCTAATCTCTCACCCCAGTTTCCTCATTTTACAGGTATTCTCGGAAGATGAGCTCAGAAGGATGGATACTGATGGCAGTCACTAGGGTATGGAGGCCACCAGATCAAGTCAGAGAGAGAGCTCAGCTAGAGTCAGAAAGAAGTCATGTGTCGGTCATTGATGTTGTGTCAGTTGTTGTATAAGTTTAAAAATGTATATCTTTAAAGTTATAAAGCAAGTGTTACTGAGCATACAATTATTATTATTGAGTTTGCATTTCTTGTTGTCGAGATTGGGCGTCGGTCCCATACATAAAATTTTGATTAAGGAAAGAGTATTAGTAGTTCATAGTTAGAAAGTTAGTGTCTCAAGAGAATAGTACGACTTATTCCCTGCCGGTAGCATCTCCTGGATTGAGGATGTTACATGTCGACATGTCCACGATTCTTCACAACTGATGCGATCCACCATAGGTGATCGACTTTGGCCAAAGCGTTAAAAATCATGACTTTACTCACATAGATACCTAAACCCCTTATGGTATACATACGGGCCGACATATTCTATTTTATTTCGTACTTGATTACTAAGTGTTGGGGTTTCGGGGGATGGGCGCAGCAGAAGCGCGGCTCGGGCGAAATCGTATTTTAAAACTTTTTCAAAATATCGAATAAATCATTCAATATCTAATATGAATAATTTATTCATGTTTCACCTAAACCTATTTATTCCATATCAAATAACAACATAAATAAGGTTGAAACATCGCGAAGCGTTTACGAAAATCGTTTTCCCTCAAAATGATGTAAAACGTGTTTTTGACCGAACCGACCACCCGACACTTATAGGGACTGCCCAGGTCAGCCCCAATAGTATCAGGGCAATTCATGGGCTGCCAGAACAGTGAAAAATTCACTGTTTAGGCAGCCGTCACCCGGTAACGCCGTTTTCACTTATTTCAACTCGGAAACACTTTACAGCAATTGTACCAACTCCCAAAATACATTCATTACATTCATATGACATCAAATTCATCAAAAAATTTCCATTTTTACAGAATCTGATCAAGAAATCAAAAATTCCAATTTTCATGCTTTAAATCCAAATTTTCAAGATTAATCTAATTAATCATAACACCAACCAAAGTCACCACATATGAACAACCCAAAAATAATTCTAGGTGTCACAAAAGTGGTCATAACACTCTAGAATAGCAAATCATCAACAATTGATCAAATTGGACACTAATTACATTAATTGTATCCAAATATACTTCACACATGCATACAAACTTTCAATCCATCATCCACAACCAAAAGCCCCAAAATTTCAGATTTGAAGGAACCCTAAAACCTTTCTAAATCATCAAGAAACAAGAAATCAAATTTCTAAGCTTAGGGTTAAGTAGATTACCTTTTAATAACTTGAAATCCCAAACTTTTTTTTTATTTTCCTTCTTTTCTTTATGGTTTCTTCAAACCAAAAATGAGAGCTTTAGTTATGGAGTTTGGTCAGCCATTTATGGGTTCAAATGAAGAAGAAAACAATTTTCCCTTTTAACTTCATCTTGACCGATGTTGGGAATAGTATGGGCATTTTTATCATTTGTAATTTAATCAAATTAAATTAATAATTAAGCTTTTAAGTGACCAATCAAATTGATACACATTTAGCTTAATAAATACATGCCATGTGTTCCAATTATATATCACCATTTATCAAACTAATTATGACAAATGGATAGGATATTTAATTTTCAATTATTTAATTATTTAACAATTAAATAACTAAATAATTACATAAAATTTTAATTATTAATTATTTAACAATTAAATAACTAAATAATTACATAAAATTTTAATTATTTAATTATTTAACAATTAAATAACTAAATAATTAAATAACATCCATATATGTATTTTTATTTACATTAAATAAAAAATGCATATATTTATGGCATGTGTCAAAATCTCATTTGACGAATAATTAATGTGTATCTAATCGTATTATGTATCAACTACAAATACACAATAATTATTATCAGATAAAATCTTTTAATGCATGTGTTATCGTTTAACCAATTAAACGATTCGAATTAACTCATTTAATCTGGTGAAGTATTATGAAATAATCTGTGTTATTCATATCGAGTTGCCCAAGTGCTCAACAAGTACACTTCATATTGTGGGACTCTATAAGTTTAGGTTTATCCGTCACGAAATCCAATTTCGTGTCCATAATCCACCCACTCATGGATTATGACGATCACAGATAATCTCGGTAAACTATGCAAGCCGAGGTCATTGCATATGTATAATCCCTCCGTCACAGGCTATCCATATTATACATGGGGTATAGATAAAAACTTCAAACCCGTTCGGTATAATATAGTCGACTTTCAATTTATGATTTCTAAATAATACTCCGAACTGATTTCCGACGTTATACCACGGCCATGGATTTACTAGATCGTAAACACGTGATGATACATATGCCATGTACACAGGACTGACGGATCCTATCTTGATACGCATTGGATATCTTTAGCATCAGTCCACACCCAACGAATAGACGGAGGTCTGATCATGAATAGATCGTTGACGTGACTGCCATCAAAGTGTGGAGGATAACTTATATATCCCACTGTGGTATCTCAAGTCGAAAGACCATTATGCTCGCTCAACTCGAGAAGATTCCTATTGACGTTGGTGTACCATCTATTAGTAAATTTTCAGTGAGTCGTTCAGTGTCTTATCAAATAAACACCTACATGTCTATACGAGTCTCTCAAGACTCATGGTTCACTGGGATAAATCATCGGACCAAGTCACGATATACGACATGTACTGGTCTCAACAGATTTTACTAACCGACCCGTGTTAGTAAATCGTAACCAGGAACTTTATTTAAGGATATACATCTTATAGTGTGCTTCCCAATGTCAATTACAAACTATGTTGTAACTGCACACTATATTGTAAATCCTAAGGTCTTTGTCTAATATACACGTATCACTGAACCAGATTCAGTTTCGATCTAATCGTAATCAGATATATAATCATAATTAGATCGAATGAGTGTATAAAAGACAAGGTTCTACCATTAAAATTAGAAATATTATGGAAAATAGAATTGCTCGTATTTATGAATCGGACATAAATACGATCCATATTGGCACTCTGAGCACCAACCCTAACACTAAGTGCATTGGTCCACATCCAATAAACATTTAAAGGCCAGACCATGAAAGGTTTCTGACATACATGACATCAAAGTGTGAAGGATCTCACAAAAAAATCAATGTTATACTATAGTCAAAACTCAAAGGATTACATATGCTACTCGACTCGATGAGATTCTTATTAACGGTGGCGTGTACTTCCAACTATTAGGATCACCTATGAGTCACTCAGTATTCGGTCTAACCAATACCCACATGTCTATACGAGCTTCCAAAGCTCATGGTACATCGGTTTTAAACCATTGGAATCCCAATTCCAATATTCGATATGTGCTAGTCTTTTAGGTTATAGGAATTCGACCGTATTTCAAAACTATCGACTAGAAATATATATATATATACACACTTTAAGAATAGTTTACAATGGTAATATTTATCTCAATGTCTGATCACATAGTGTCCAGTATTACTACAAGACTATTCTAAGGTCGATGTCATTCTTAGCATATCTATACATAAATCTAATACGCATAATGACAATATCATTAATAATGTATGAAATGAAAATGTAGTTATTTTATTAATAAATAATAAAATGTATAATTCGGATTGACGCTCCAAGCACCAACTCCAACAAATACATGACATGAAAAAACACAAATACTACAAATTCAACTTCAAGCATTTCACATTTATTTATGTATTATAACATCAATTGATTTTCTAGATTGATAATATAATTTATTGGATGAAATCGAGATTCGACATCTCATAGCGTTTAATATGAGATTCATGACGATTTTTGGTTCGAAATAAAAATTCGGCACATAATTTAAAATATTTTTTTAAACTCGAATGAAAAATCGAGATGAAATTCGAAATAAATTTCATCTCAATCTAAAAATTAATATAAAATAATGAATTATTTTTAATCATACATCCATAATATCTCATCCCCATTACCATATCTAATTATGATCAGCCGTCTATTTTAACGGCGGAACGTGACGGCTGATCTCAAAACCTCTGTATGCTAATCACAACTCATCTACCGCTTGCTTGGCTGCGTGCCTAATTGTTGTTTAAACATTTCTGACGATTCACCAACCCAAAGGAATCATCATATCATTCAAGCACACCAAGTAAGACGATCCTAATAAACAAAAACGACTTTTCTCAAACAAATAAATAAACAAAAATGACAATCAAAATAATAAATAATTAAATAAAATAATACCATTTAAAAATTAAGACACATGCAAATTGCAACGTGAGGAAATTATAAATACGGCATCAACCGCGCACCAAGTTCTCCGCTAACGTGCGCTGTTCATCTCTCTCTCTCTCTCTCTCTTCTCCCATCTTGTCTGTACTGTGAATCTCTCTCATGGCGACGACTCTGCAACTCTGCCGTTTGTACACTCGCACGGACATAGGTTCCCGCCATAATCGCGCCGGAGCGTTGGCTCTCCGGTGCCGGAATCCTGTGTTCGTTAGATGTTCCGGCGAAGAGTTGCCAAGCTCGGCGGTGGCTGTTGGTGCCGATTTTGATGCGAAACAGTTTCGGCATAAGCTGACTAGAAGTGATAATTATAATCGGAAAGGATTTGGCTATAAAGAAGAGACTATGGAGCTCATCAATCAAGAGTACACAAGTAATATTCTTTTTTTTTTTTTTTTCACACAGCTAATTTTGTGGTTACTGGATTGTATTTTGTCGTGGAGATAAGTATTAATTAAAAAAAAAGGGGGTAATTTGTAAATGAAATTATTCAGCGTAATTTATTCACTAAGAAATGATAGTATTGTTACTTAAATTTCTCTAATTTAGTAAATTACACAGCTTTATTTATTTATTTTCAAGGATAGATAAAGAAAAGGAAATTATAAATCAAAGAAATTTGTGAGATTTTTTACTTGTTCATGAAATTTTTTAGATTTTTAACCTTTTTTCCCCGATTTACGTATTCTTTGAAGATTGGATTAATAAGATTAAGGCACGTGACAGTACTTGTCTTGGTTGCCAAACAGTGATTTTCTTTTTTTTTTTTAAAATTTTAATTTTTTAGGAGTATCAAATTAAAATTATTAACTCAGAGTCAGAATCAGTTTGTGATTAAAATGTTAAAGAGAGTTGTTGAAATCAAAATGTTTCCATTTGGAGTTAATGTTCGTGCGGTGATGCCATGATGGGTTATTGATTTTGTTGAAATTTTATCAGGTGATATTGTGAAGACGTTGAAGGAGAATGGAAATGAGTATACTTGGGGAAATGTCACAGTGAAGCTGGCAGAAGCATATGGTTTTTGCTGGGGAGTTGAGCGTGCTGTGCAGATTGCTTATGAAGCAAGGAAACAATTTCCTGAAGAAAGGATTTGGATTACAAATGAAATCATTCACAACCCGACTGTTAATAAGGTCTAAATAATCAATCCTACTTATCTAATGATTTTTGTCTTTTGATATTTTTATGGTCATACTGTTTTTGAGTTCATCATTTTCACGGATATGGATTGTAAAGAGTTCTTAACTATTCTGAGCCAGTATTGATGAAACTGTTACTCTGTTTGCTTCATTCGTGATATGATGCATTTATTATTTTATAATAAAACGATTACTGAAGCTGTTAAATTATTCATGGCAGAGGTTAGAGGATATGGAAGTTCAGAATATACCTGTTGACGAAGGAAAGAAGCAATTTGATGTTGTAAATAAGGGTGATGTTGTGGTTTTGCCTGCATTTGGGGCTGCGGTGGAGGAATTGGTGACTCTAAATGACAAGAATGTACAAATTGTTGATACAACTTGCCCTTGGGTGTCTAAGGTACATTTAGATGAAAAGTATCTTTTTTCCCTATGATTATTCTGTTGCATGTTTATATCTTCAATCCTTCTTTTATGTAGATATTTGATATAACCAAAACAAAACAAAATATTTTCCAACTAGGTGGGGTCCCCTACATGTATATATTAGATAATTTTTGAATTTTTTTTGTTAAGGTCTGGAATACTGTTGAGAAGCACAAGAAGGGAGACTACACTTCAATTATTCATGGTAAATACTCTCACGAGGAAACTGTAGCAACTGCATCATTTGCGGGAAAGTATATCATAGTAAAGGATATGAAAGAGGTATGTTCGGAAGGTGGCTTGTATTCTGTTTTGGCTGTAATTCATTTATTTTCGGAGATACTGTACAAGGAAGATTAGGAGATCTTCATTAAAATGTTCTTTTAATTGTAATTTAATCTAGGCTATGTACTTGTGTGATTACATTCTCGGGGGTGAACTTGATGGATCTAGCTCAACAAAAGAAGCGTTGCTTGAGGTATGAATTTTGTTGCTTATTTGACTTTGATTGTCCACAATTTTTGGGGAGTTCTGCAGATATTGATATAGTCATCTGCTTGCCTGCAGAAATTTAAGAAAGCTGTTTCAAAAGGGTTTGATCCAGATGTTGACTTGATAAAAGTTGGCATAGCAAACCAAACTACAATGCTCAAGGGTGAAACGGAAGAGATTGGTTAGTTGCAGTTATGCTAATGTCATTCCATCTGTTTTCAAGAAACTTTGGCTTCTGGTATTTAAGTTAATTTTCTTTGCTACAGGAAAATTAGCCGAGAAGACCATGATGCGTAAATATGGAGTGGAAAACGCCAGTGAACACTTCATAAGCTTCAACACAATTTGTGATGCTACACAAGTAATTTTTGTTCCCTACTCAATGTCTACAGAAGTCAAACTACAAGTTGTCTACTGGTGTTAAGTAAAATTGATCTAATTATTTTGGTTACAACTTCTTCAGGAGCGACAAGATGCAATGTATAAGCTTGTTGAGGATAAGGTTGATCTTATATTGGTTGTTGGTGGGTGGAACTCGAGCAATACCTCACACCTTCAAGAGATTGCGGAAGCCCGTGGAATTCCCTCGTATTGGGTTGACAGTGAGAAGAGAATAGGTCCTGGAAACAAAATAGCATATAAATTAATGGTATGTGTGAATATACTGAATTTTATTTGCATTAACAGGGCTCTAGTAATTTTTAAGTTACAAAATTTCGTTATTAATGCCTTGTTATCTTGTACAGCATGGCGAGCTAGTGGAGAAAGAAAATTGGCTACCAAAGGGTCAAATCACAATCGGTGTAACATCCGGTGCCTCCACCCCAGATAAGGTAATTTTCTTCTCATAAAAATTCTAACCAGGTTCTTGTTTAACTTGAAACTTTTGTCTTCCTTGACTTTTGATTTATCATGCGACAACTAAATTACATCAGTTTAGTCTGCTGATGGCGAATTCTGAAAGCTATTTAACCTTGAGATCTTTATAATATTTTCTCTTCTGGGATTTATACAGGCTGTTGAAGATACCCTTCTAAAGGTATTCGAAATCAAGCGCGAGGAACTCTTGCAATTAGCATAAACATAGATCCACACACAAAGATTAACAATAAATTTCGGTGTGGTTATACTACTAGCCGATGTAACATTTTAAGCAGAGCCTCTGCCAGGTCTTTTAACAGTGGCTCATGTACTTCAATTTATAGTTTGTAATATAAGACTTGTGGTGTAGGTGCAAAATTTTTGCTTTTCCCATAACAAGTCCTAACCAGGATGACATTGCTTGTAAAACTCTAATAAAATCAAATGCAGGACAATTACAATTACTGTTCTTGTTGATTTAATCATCAATGATTTATGTTTCTTTTTCTGGTAATGAAAATTTATTGATCGTCTACGTTAAGTTCTATTCAAGTTGTCGTGGATCAGCTGGAACATCCATCGTTTTCAGACGATCTATAGCTTCCGAAGCCTGCCATCATTAAACCGGGATCAGAAGTTAAGATCATACTTGTACGGAATCCTGCAAATTGTTACATTGAATTATGGGACATACAATGCCTGTAAGAGAAACTTCATGTACCTCTTTCTGCCAGTTTGTTTGGAGCATCCGAATCAAAAGAACAGTTGTTTGAAACAGGCAACCGAACAACAATCCTGACCATACGCCATTAAGGCCAAGCTTGAATCCGTAACCCAGAAAGGCTCCGACAGGAAGTCCGAAGACATAATAGCACACGATGCTTATCAAGGCAACTAAAAACTGCCAGCCTGCACCTACTGCTACCCCTGCAATGTTAAAATTTTTATGCATATGCGATTTGAGATGCAGAAACTTGCGCAAGAGTGCTGAATGTAGCAGCAGTTACCCAGGAGAACAGCTTGGATGCTGTTGAGGAAGATTGTTGCTGCGAGAAAATATGCGAGCTTCGATGTCTCACTTATCAGAATTGGTTTGTCTGTGAACATTCTGGGAAACTGGTTCTCGAATGCCAGAATCAAAACAGCGAATAAAATTCCAAATGCTGCTGATGTTATTACAGACACCGTGATTGAGAATTTTGCAGCTTTTGGTTGTCCAGCTCCAAGTTCATTAGACACCCGCACGCTTCAGGTAAATTTGGTAAATGAGCTTACATCATCCTATCTAATGATCATAAAAGGCACCGCTTAAGGCGAGCGTTTAGGTAGTTTAAGTTGCGACTCTTTATATATTAGATATAATTCTGCATGTTTGACTAATCAACCAGCTCTTTGACTAGTCAAAGACGGCACTTGAGCAGCGATTGGGCGGAATTAGAAAAATACCTTACTCCGCCTATCGCCATTGACAACATAGAATAGAACATAAATGTAACAAATTATGCACCTTCTCTTGCCTTCAATGGTTTCAATCATAATACTCTTTTCTAAAACAATAAAATCAAATTTTCTCATACCAATAATTTGGTTTAAAAATCTTGAAATTATTCCAAAGAAGCAGTGACTGACCTTATTGCAGTATGGAAACCCAAACTAATCATCAAAGTCAATTGTTGCAAGTTCATGCTGCCAATTAAAACCATGAGGAGGATAAAAAGAAAAATAATTTAATACATAGAAACAAAAGAACTCACCAAATCGAAATGGCATCCACTGCAATTTCTGGATTCTTTAACCATCCTACCATAAGAATAACTGCTGTATAATACCAAAGCTCCAAGCTGTTACCACAACCATGTTGATATATTGTGTCAGTAGCGCGAAATCTAATAACAGTTTACTGATCTCAACTCAAAAGTACTAATTACCATAACATTACAGCTGATGCAAGTGAGAGTTTCGCAAAACTGGCCAATGACTTGAAAGCCATCAAAGAAAAGCCAGTCCAAGCATCCGGGAAACATCCAGAAGTGACATAAACTACCAGCCCCAAAACCATAAGCCACAAAGAAATATCCCCAGCTATGGCGGCACCAACAATGCCATAATTGAGCTTTGCCACCAGAATCCAATTTAACAAAACATGAAATATCAACGCGGCCATTGATATCATAGTCATGACCCAAACTCTGCTTTGAGATTGTAAAAATTTCTGTATCGGAGAGTTGATAGCGTAAGCAAACAATTGAGGAACTATCCATTTGGAATACTTCCCTGCAAGCTCAGAAATTTCCTTGTCTTGCCGTAGAAGCTTTAAAATTGGCGTCGTGAAGATATAAAACGGGGTTAAACACAGAGCTGTAATGCCTGTAACAATGAATGATCTTTGCAAATAAATTCCAAGCATGTCCAAACGTCCAGCACCAACAGCCTGACCAGAAACTGTCTCCAGAGCACTCCCCATCCCCAGCTAATTAACAAACAAAACCAGACCAAATTCAGTTCAAGTTCAAATGAAACATATCATTTCTTTGAACATAAGTATTAGTTTTCTAGCAGTCAATTCTTCAGTTTATATTTTTCAATGTGACATTTCACATCAAGTGATCATCAATCACAATTCACACTCTGATTACAAGTTTTTAGCATTCAATGTTACAAGTATAACATTTCACATGACATGACTGATGTGACACGTATGCATCAGTCTGATAAGTTTAAGGTTTCAGTCTTTCAGATTTCAGATTCATACGCATTCATATCACAAGAAAATCAACAATACAATGTTAGAAGCATAACATTTCATATCCATACTCATTCATATCTCGCGAAAATCATCAACAGGAAACGATCAGTACTCACCATGATCCCATAAACAAAGCCTTCAATGACATTTTGAACAACAGACACGGCTGCAAATTCAAGTGCACCCAAATGACCAACAAAGGCAGCGGTCACAAAGATGATTGAGAATTCAGATCCTGATGCTAAAATCACAGGACCTGCAATTTCCCATATCTTCTTTGATTCATTCATCCAGCTTCTTTCTCTCAAGTTTTTGTGACTGCCCACATCATCTTTTTCCTCTTTATTTGTCTCTATCTCAAATGTATTGCCTTTCTCCGCCGCCATTATTGCTACTGTCTCGTCCTCTGTTTCATTCATTAATAACTTCTATTTTCATTTCCTCTGTTTCACACCCTCTTTTCTTTTTATGAATGTGAGGGTTTTCAGCTAATCACGTACGTTGCATGTGTAGCTTCCTCATTTGTACACTCCTCTTCAATAAATTTTATTTTAATTTCCCATATATAATAAATTTATAGATTCTGTGTTTGCCAATTTTATAAGCAATAATTACACTACATTTACACCTTGAGATAAAATGGTGGCTTTTAGAATAAAAAAAAATCATGTGTCATTCAGGGCGGCTCAAATTTTGTTTGGGAGATTAAAAGAAAAAATTTAGCGAATTAATATTTTTAGAAAAAGAAAATAATTATATTATCTATTTGAAAAATAAGAAAGATTAAAATAATTATTTATTAAAATATAATAATATATAATATTAATAATTCTATACTTAATTAATTAATTAAGGAAATTTTATTATTTTTTTACATAAATTTTGATTGGGCCTTTTATTTTATATTTGTATGAAACCTTAAACAACCGTGCCTAAAGGTGGAGCCAATTTCTCTCCACGGGCTCTGCCAACATAAGCCACACATTTGAAGTTAGAATGAGTTTCATTGAATCGCTACCTAAACTCATCCATGACCTCTTCAGCTTCTTTGGATCTTCTGCAATGAAGAACTACCTTCTTCATCATCCTCAACGTTGGACTCGGACTCGGAATTATAGTTCTAATAAAAAATATAGTATTACAGTATCAGAGCTGATCACATACAAATCGTCATCGAGTAATAATATTTAGATGTACGAGATAATACATGTATTGTCACTTCTTATTAGCCTGATAGAGTACGAGATAATATTATTATTTCGTGTATCCAGATATTATTATATCAAGATGGTTTGTATTTGATCAACTCTTGTTCGAATATTGAGAAGGTTTAGAGGATAAAAAATGAATTTGGGTCCCACAATTCTAAAATATAAATGAAGATGTTGTCTGATTATAATGTAAAGTTGTTTAGACCAAAATTTGTATTTTAAAACTTGCCAACATTTATATTAAAGAAAGAAAGAAAGAAAAACTTTAAAATTAGAGTTTTTAATTATGTAAAATTGGGAAAAAAAAAACTTATACCAATCTTAACTTAAAAAAAAAAAAAAAAAAAAAAAACTTGGGCAACTATTATTTGATAAAACCAAATGTGTTTATGCCTTCATTGTAACATAGTGGGATTGCCCTTATAAGATTGTTACTCAAGTAATGAAACTCAAGTAATGAAGAGAGAATAATTGTGACTAGAATAAAGCTAAAAAGAGAAAAGTAATCATAAAGAATGGTATTGTATTCTATTGAAAGTTCAAAGTAATTTATAGTCAGTACAACATTTGATGAATATTAAACTTACATGTATAATTTCAACTCCATTGTCATGCACTCTTGGTGTTGATTCTGCTGATGAATTGAGTTGTGTTTGCATTGCTTGCTTGTTTGCCAAGCTAAAGAGTAACAGTATCTTTGTTTGATGTCAATATCCAAAATAGCAGCTTATGTTGTTTCTCTAGGACAGATATTGTCTCAGAAACTAGCCACTGATGGCATCAGATTGCTTGGAAAGGGATGATTCGATTAGTTCTGGAACCCGATCAAGCAAACGATTCGTGTCGTCTGGAAATTCAGCCTTGGCTCGGTTAGTCTTTCCTCCAACAACCACCGAAGTTCCATCTTGTAAGGCCCATATCTTGAGGTTGACAAATGAGATGAGAACAAATGAACACGAAACATCAGATGATGAATCAGAATCATGGTGTAAATAACATTGTCAGTGGCAATGTCATGAGCTAACATTTGAGCAACTCATCTTCATGACAGTACTAATGCAGGGCAAAAGGCATGTTCATAAAATATTACTACTATTGGGAAGCCAATTATTTCATTGCTCGTGGTTTCTTGTTAGTTCAAGATCATACTAGCTGTTGTCTCAAAACCTATATTAATTGATAACTGTTAAACTGAGCAGTGAGTTTTATAAGAGGCATTTTAAAATAAACTTATGTGCATAATTCTATTTCAAAACAGATACAGCAAGCTTATCACGTAAGTAGAAACTTCACCTGTGAATGAGATAAGTAACTGATGCAAGTTGTGAGCATCAGAGCACCAAAGCCAGCATACACAATCGGCACTCCTGGGTCAGTCTGAAAATAACAAGCTTCTATGTGCTTAAAAAGTTGTAAAACAGATAACAAATTACAAATAAGTTGTCACCTTCATGTCAAGACCAGTACTTCCGATTGCATCTACAATTTCAATTTTTGTGCCATCAATGTCAATTGGAAGCTTAGAGTTAGGTCGTCTGACTCCAGCAAATTTCCCTTCTTTATCATATATGACAATAGATTGCAGATCACGAGCAAGCATTGATCTAAATTCAATAGCAAGAAGGAACAAACTAAGCGTTTTGCATTATACTAAAAATATTAAAGGAAAGATAAGGGAGTACCAACTCTTTGAATTCTTTCCTAAAGATGTAAGTGAGAAACAAATACATACATTCCCTTGACTTCAGGAGAGTTGACATCTCCGACGGGTAAGATAGTTCCATAAAGCTTCTTGTCTCCATTGACTTTCAGAGGTGCCATTGCCAAATTGAATGGTCCTTCACCATCCTTAAGTATCTGTAGTGCTGAGAAACTCCAATCTGTCTGATATATTGTGATCCCACCATACCTTAAAGGGTCATTTACACTAATTGTTTTCCTCATCACCTCCTTGCCCTCAATATCAAATAAAGAAAGATCACTGTGAAACTGCTTCACCTGTAACATAAACCAGGAGAAAGAAACTTAAGATCACGGTAGTTAGAAGCAAATCTTCATTAAGATCTTGATCAGACAAAGTCTTCAATGCAAAACAACCAGAACTCCTATAGTAAGGTTTCCTCGTTCGTGTGAGTTATTATACAAGAAAATTGAAGCTTACTTCTCCACTGTCATAGTAATCCATGTAGAATTTATTGACATGAACCTCTGTGCTGAAAGCATCAGTAGGAGTAGAAAGAAACCCATTTGGGCCTAACACGTCACCCACTATGAAATTCAGCCCCTGTGGTACTGTAACTGAACCTCTGAAGCTCCCAGTTGCACTAAGAGTTCCACCAGCCATTATCAGCAGCATGGCTAAATGTACTCCAATAGGGGCAAATCGACCAACCAGTCCTTTGAAGGCATACAAAGAAGTTCCTTTCAAGAATACCTGTATTCGCTAAAACCAAGCATAATAAGCAGGAAATCTAGTACATGAGGTATAAGCAGTGTAAGATGAACAAAAACAATATAGGTGCTGATTCATGAATATAAATTTAGGTCTGAGTAAATGCGTTATGCAGTCAAATGAGACGTGAGACCTGAGGGCCATAGGAAGATGACATAAGTGATTTGTTTCATACAGAAACTGTTCAGTCACAATGATTGATAGCATCTAAGATAAGCCTTTATCAGTAATTTCTGATGACTTATATAAGTATTGATCTCTGCAAGTGCAACACATCTCTACAGTTAATCAAGTATTCCAAGCATTGTTAATGTGGGTATTAGGCTATTTTTTTTCGGAAAGCTCCTACTAAGATGAGAAATTCCTGATAAAAAATCTCACTCTGATGATAAGATATACTCTTCAAGCAAGTGAAATCTCAATCTAGAAGCCCTTCATGAGTATCAATGAATAAAACTGTTAAAAGAGCAAGTATGCAGTCTAGATAGAAAAAAACATCAAAAATCATTTCTGCACTGAATTGGTCTAGATGTACGAAATGCAGTGGCTAAGTAATTATAAATTTAAAGAATAAAGGAACTAAAGAAAGAAAATGGAATAAGATAGGATGTTATTGTTAAATGTTAACCTCATATCCCGCACCCATCAGAACAACACCCAAATCTTGAATAGATGCCCTTGGCAGAGTGTCTGAAAATTCCTGCTTCCGGATAGCCTCAGCAGAATGTAAAAAATTCCATCTGCATATATTCATGTAGTTGTGTTAACAGAGCTTCTCCAACTCATTCCCAGTTGAAGAGTAAATGATTTTATCAGAAATAATCAGACCTTCTTGCAACCTTAACCAGGGGGATCTGTGTTGTGTATGTGCAAGCCATCAGTGATAGTGCCATCATGACCAGTAGTCCAAGGAAAATGGGAGATGAGAACATGTGATCCAACCCCAGAGTGAGAATCCATCTCCAAGTGAAGAATCCAAAAACAGGACTATCTTCAGGGTACTTCTGGAAGTAGAAATCCGGCGCCTCACCTTGCTCAATCACAGTACCTGCAAAAGCATTGTGAGCACGGAAAGCCAATTTCAAATAGCAAAGCATCAGGATACAATGTTAACGAGAACACTGTGCTCTTTTAACACATTTTATGGATATAACCCCATTAAAATTAAGTAGAGTGAATATGTTAATTTTTACATTCACTAATTTGATCAATGTTTTATTCCCAAATTGGCTTCATACATTTGGAACCGCACACACGGAAAGTTGGCATTTCAGGAAATCAGTAAAATGATAAGGCATCTTTCCCCATCTTTCTTCGATTGTCAATGAACATGCTTATTAATGAAACCTTCAAATCCCAAGTCAGTTTATCTTATTAAGATTTCTTTAGCACAATTTAGCAATTACTGACTATAATCTCCTGAGCATAAACTTCATCTTATGAAGGCAACATGCATCAAATATAGTAAGTAATAAGAGCTCTTTCAGACCAAAACAGAGACAACAGTTCTACTTTCATCCACACAAAAATAAATACCAAATTCACAAAATCACAACCAGAACCAATAAGCAGCAATGAGCGTAGCTACCGACCCAACTAGCACAATATTGTTAGCTTTGGCACATCACAGGGGTGACAGCCCACACAGGCGGCTGCTGGTTAGGGCCAATTTGGGACAAAATTAAGAACCCTAAATCTAATATCCATTATAATAAGAAGGGCAAAAATTTCTCTTTTATCTGTAGGAAGCCCCAAGTTACCAAGGATTTCAAGCCATGGCTCAAATTCAAAAGGCCTCATTTTGTTAAGGACAATCAACTACTTATAAGAACATCTTCAGACTCAATCCCAAGCGATGTGTGATACTAAAATGACAAAAAGAGTAATCAAACAAAAAGGGCAACATACCAAGGGCCATAAGAGCAGCAATAGCAGCCATTTCTCCAATAGCCAAAGGCAAATTAGACAAAACAGCCAATACCCTTCTAGGCAACCTCTTTACCAACCCAATAACTCCACTATTACTCTCTACTTTCCCTGGAACTTGATCATTTTTCAACGGCGGCGGCGATGAATCGGACAAAACAATCTTCTTGGATATATTCTGTTTCTTGTTTTTAACATCTTGAGAGGTTCTTAGCTTGCAAGAAATAGTGAAAGAGAAAGTAATGCGTCTGTTGAAGAGAGTGTGGACTTGGGGATTCAATCTTGAATGAAGGGGAGTCATGAGAATGTGAGTTCTGGGTTGTGTAGGAGGTTTCAAAGTTGCCATTAGTGGAGAATTTGGAACTGTTCTGTTTCAGATTGAAGAGTCAGTTAAGTGTAATAACGACCACTGCAATTAGTTTATCCTTTGAAGAAAGATTTTGTTGAGGTGGCTTTTTCTATGGATAAGTTAACCAAAAGAGAAAAATTACACTTTCATCCTTGATAATATTTATTTTAACCACTTAAGTCTCTTATCCATATTTTAATTCCTGATTTCATCGTAAATAGGGTAGACACAATTCGATCCGATTCAGTATGATTATAAAAAAAAATTATAATTATAATTATTCGATTTTTAAAAAAAAAAGAATAATTGTACGTTTTTTTATTAAAAAAATTGTAATTATTTTTAATTGTCAATTCAATTCAGTTCAGTACAATTTGATTTTTTAAATTTTTTAATAATAAAAAAAAATTAAAAAATTAATAACATTCACTGAATCTAACATTTATTGAAATTTTATTAGTATTATAACTCTTCTAATTATCACAATTATACCAATAAATTTTGTCATAAGATATAATCATCATTTAAATTATTTAAAAATAAAAATAATAATAACAAAAT
This sequence comes from Zanthoxylum bungeanum, assembly GCA_019454045.1. Taxonomy (NCBI): domain Eukaryota; kingdom Viridiplantae; phylum Streptophyta; class Magnoliopsida; order Sapindales; family Rutaceae; genus Zanthoxylum; species Zanthoxylum bungeanum. The sequence goes on along the minus strand of SKCR01024382.1, from coordinate 49,631 downwards.
AAAATATTATAAATATTTCATGAAATTAATCATCACTAAATAAATTAGATAATATAAAAATATAATTATAAAATAACAACATAATATGATTAGATGTTAAAAAAATAAATAAATTAAATTATTCAATTAATTCGGTTTGGTTCAATTTTTTTAGTTGAAAAATTATTCAAATCACTTTGGTTCGATTTTTTAATTAAAATATTTAACAATTATTTTTGAAATAAAAAAAATTATCACTTCGGTTCGATTTTTCAATTTTAGTTACTTTTTTGTCCACCCCTAGTTGTAAATAAAACTTAGATGGACTTGGGGGTGTGAGTTTTAGTCCCAAAATACCTAAAATAAATTTGAGAGCGTGAGTTCTAGTCCCATTAGGACCAGTTATCCGATCGTCTCATGTTCTCAAAATAAATTACAGGGTGTGAGTTTTAAAAAATTAAAAATTTAATGTTCTCAAAATAATTTTTTTAATAATAATAAAAAATTAATAACATTCACTGAATCTAATATTTATTGAAATTTTTTATTATTATAACTCTTCTAATTATCACAATTATACCAATAAATTTTTTCATAAGATATAATCATCATTTAAATTATTTAAAATATAAAAAGAATAATAACAAAATAAAATATTATAAAAATTTCATGAAATTAATCATCACTAAACACTAAATAAATTAAATAATATAAAAATATAATTATAAAATAACAACATAATATGATTAGATGTTAAAAAAATTATTCAATTAAATTATTCAATTAATTCGGTTTGGTTCGGTTTTTTTAGTTGAAAAATTATTCAAATCGGTTCGGTTCGGTTTTTTAATTAAAATATTTAACAATTAATTTTGAAAAAAAAAATTATCACTTCGGTTCGATTTTTCAATTTCAGTTACTTTTTTATCCACCCCTAATCGTAAATAAAACTTAGATGAACTTGAGGGGTGTGAGTTTTAGTCCCAAAATACCTAAAATAAATTCGAGGGTGTGAGTTCTAGTCCGATTAGGGCCAGTTATCCGATCGTCTCATTTTTTCAAAATAAATTTATGGGTGTGAGTTTTAATCCTTATCATGGATGTGTGAGTTTTTTAAAAAATTAACCCAAAAAAAAAAAAAAATTAGTTAGTCAATTTATATATATATTAAATTGTCCCATTTGTCCATTAATAATATGTTTTTTTTTTCTGTTGACATTAGACGGAGTGAGTGTTAAAAATTTGAAGTGCCGCAAGTGGCAAAACAATTCTACAAGGGACAAAAGTGTCAATCCACCTTAATAAAATCTAAAATTATTTACAGCAGCAACATGTCGTCTGACATTTGTAAAATATCAACTACCCTCCTCAAAATCCTCTTATCTTATGTGGATACCTAAATAACGACCTCACAAACTGCTGCGCTTCAAGTTAGTTTAAACAAAAGAAATGCTTCACTCTGTTCAATTCCCTATTGTTTCTTCCTCCTCCTCAACTCCCCCCTCATTCTCTTCCTCTCAAAACCTTCCTCTTGACCTCAAGTTCAAAACCTCCCACCGCGAAAATCTCCGGTACCTTAGAGCCATTGGCATCATTGATCCCCCATCACAAAACCTCACAACCTTCCGTCCCCAGATGTTGTGACAAAAGTCTTATCTACCTTAGACTTCTTCAAATTCGAAGGCCTCATGGACGGCGACTTCGGCTTGCCTGTCTTTGCCCTCAGTTTTTCTCCGACTTACATGCGTCGAAAGGCACAGTTTGATCTAAAATTCTTTCGTCAAGCCAACACTTGATTACCTTGAGAAACTTGGGAGTGAAGAAACTGAAAGTTCCCAGTACGTTAAACGCTCGTCTTGATCATTAGGGTTCTTGAGTAGCAGAGGATTGAATCTTCAAGAGGTTGGGAGGGTATCGAAGATTATTCAAGGATCAAGTTTGAGTTTCTGGCAGTGGAAATGGAGAGGAGCTTGAAGGAGTTGGAGGAGTTTCCTCGGTATTTTGGATTTAGTTTGGGGAAGATAATTGCACCCAAGCATTGGCATTTGAAGCAGAGAAATGTTCGCATTAAATTTCATTAATGGAAGTAAAATTCATTTTGGTTCTCCTTTGTTTTTCATTTTAATGAAATGATTTGAATGTTGTTACTCAAATTAAATATCCGAAAGAAAATAGCAGTCGTAATAAAGAAAAGAATACACCAAGAAACCCAGAATGCATTGTTACAGTTGCTAGACGTCGTAGTTGTCTATCGATAAATACTCGATGCAATGCACTGTGTGTCCTGTATCTTGCTGTAATCCATGATCACATCAACAGTTAAGAAACCGTCTTGTCAACTGACGTATATCGGCTTCCCAACCCTGCAAAAGGGAATTAAATGGGTACACATGACAGCATACAAGCACACATAAGCAAGCTACTCATGAGTTAGCAAAGGAAAGAACCAATCACCAGCGATTCAACTCTGTTTGGTTAGCAGTTCAATGTCAGCTCCAACTTCCGCAATCTTTGCTTCCTTAGAAGCCTTTGCCACTTTGGCAATGTTCGCAACATCAAAATCCAATGCTATTTGCTTCACAAGGCCCTCGAGCATCTGTGAAGACATTACAATCAATAGAACGGGGCAGCTCATTGCGGAAATATTATACAAAAATGAATCAGATTAGGTTCTGATACAAAAATACATACGACTATTTTAGAGTGGATTTATATAAAATCTGACATTCCGAAAAAACATGACATGAAATAACACAACATATACAAATGTAAATTGTAGCCATTTAAGTCATCCTCGTAGCATATGTTGTTTCAAGAAGCACTTCAAAGTTGGAGGGTAGTGCATCCACTTTATAATGAACGGATAGACACCAATATTCCAACCAAGCCATAAACAAACATATTGCGGCTGCACCTTTGACCACATGATATAGAATCCCCTTGAGTACTTTTTTCAGATTGAAAATAACACCAGACCACTCATCAACAGCCAGAATGTGAGACAAGTGTGCAAAATACTCATGTCAGAATCTCGGTGAGGCTCAAAACATCATTTACCACACAAACTTCAAGAAGTTTCACCTCTATATTGTGAAATATATATTATATATAGAAAAAAATAACAAGGCAAGGGAGAACAAAAACATTCTCCTGGTAGATTTCATCATTATATAGTGGACAGATACATGGCCATTAAAATGTTATTTGACCACTGCTTTTCGCAATTAATATGACCATCAATTCTAAGCGCACACATAAATGCAAGTCATAAGAATATACCAGTGTTCCTATGGCAACTAAGGCCCGAAATTTTGAATCAACTTCTATATTTTCCTCTTCAGCAATCTGCAAATAATAAAGAAGAGAACAAAGTTTCTGATTTCCTATATTTGAAACCCTCTAATGCCATTAAAAAATGAAAAAGAATTCTATTTCAAAATGGGAAACGAAAATAAAACTGCATGCTCAATTTTTTTCAGAAGTGACATTACATCAGAAAGAAGACAAAAACTGTTCCATTTGAAAATGTGCATGGAAATAACAAAATCAAGAATTACCTCAAGAGCAGCTGAAAGAACTTGAGATTGACCTTCTTGATCCTTCTTTTCAATTAACAGTACTGCATAACTGTGAAGTACAGGAGTAACTATACAGAGCTTGGAAAGTTAATTACATAAAAAAAACTTGACACATTCCAAACCAGATCAGTTACAAAGTTAAACTTATGGTGCACTCTGTATGTAGCGCAGAAATCATAACATGCTAAAAGGTTTAACCAGGTGGCTGGAATATCCTTTTGTTCCTGCGTGAGTGAAGTATCATAAGTTTGGGAAGATAATGAGACAGGTACCACAAATTTGGGTATCTTTTGTAAAAAATGCATTGTGATTTGCCCACAAAACATTTAACAAATGTCCACACCTCTGTTCTCACTATATGTAAAGTAGAACCATAAGCTGATGAGAAAAATAAACACACTTGAAACTGCAAGTAAATGGAACATTTTCTTTCACTAAGCTACTCAACAGCATTCCAAATATTAAATACCAATGGGTAACACCAGTGTGCTTATACAAATTAGATATTAAATTCATTTCATGTCTGTCATTATGGCTCTACATAGAATCTCTGATGCTACAAGCAACATAGCAATCACATCCGATAATATCCTTCATATCAAACTGAGGTTGGCACCAGCAACCATTAGTTTAAGTTTCTAGAGGACCTTTGGAGAAGCTTGATTATGTGTTATGGGGGACTATAATGTATGTGCTGATAAATAAAGATCAACTGATGAACTGATCAAAAAAACAATACTATACAAAGCTATTTGCAAGAGAATACTTACTTGAGTATCAAGGTAGAATAAGACAACTGCACATTCTTATTAGGAGATGAATAACAACTTGAAAATGCATCAAGAATCTGCAAGATTTGTAAAACCAATGAAAAATTAGAACAATATATCAGGACAAACGAAAATGAAAACTATCATCTAAATGAGATACAAGCTATTTATGAGACAAATGCAGACCTATCCATGATAATTATTTAAAAACTGGTGGTGAAACCACTAAATCCAAAAGTGAAAAATATTGGGTAAGGGACCCAACACCAGTACTAACAGGCCCAATCAAGTGGAAAACGGATCTGATGGGACCAAGACCAAGGAGCCAAGAAGTTGACCAAGATTGATCGAGGCAAATTTTTTTTTTTTTTAAATTAATTGAGACAGAGTGAACATGTAGAGTTTGAACACAGGACTTCAGCTCTGATACCATGTTCTGATTTTCATGAGCCGCTCACCCAAAAGCTTAAGCTATAAGGTAAGTGCCCAACACTAGTGTTTGAAGTCCAGTCTAACAAAAATAAAGGCACTCAGAGACACATTTCTTTGCCAGTAATCAAACTTCAATGATCCCTCCAGAAACATTTCCCAGTGCTCAACATGCAATCATTACCAAGTTTCTATGTTTGATATAAGTTCAGCACAAAATAATAGAGCACGGATTCTTACCTCACTGCGATGCTTTTGTAACCAGTTGTAGCAGGATGAATTCTTAAACAGATTAGTCACAGCACGGATGCTGGTTAAAAGATTTGCTGGAACTGGAGGATTTGAGGTGACTTTCTCAATCATTTCCATTAGTACATCTGGTTAGAGAATATATAGTTTATAGTAAAGATCAAACTCGAATGAATAGAAATGTCAGAAATATACATGAAACATAACAAACATTTGACTTCACAGGAGCATATTAGGGACTGTTACCAAATGGTAACTATTATTCCTAAAAGCTCAAGCTAATAAGATAAGGAACACTAATAATATTTATCTCTAATATGTCCCACGCACGGGAAATTTAATTAATGAGATTGTCACATAGATTAATACACAAAACACACTTGTGGATGCAATCAGACAAGCACACACTGGCTAATTTGCTTCGCGTACATTAATCTAATGAGGCATTTGTTGGACAAAATGACCCATAGCGTCACTATTTGCACAGATCATTGTGTTGTTGTAGCAAATTAACTGTGTGACAAGGAAATTGCACTCTCATCATTTGTGATTAGATCACCATAGATATATAAATAAAGAGAGGTCCCTATGATTAGTTCCTGGATTGAGATGATATGAGACAGTATCAGTCCACAAATGATTAATCATTAAATATCCCTAGCCGTAGTATTATCGAGACTGGACATCGATAATGCGGAATAGGCTAGTATTGCACTTGTGTGCGTTGTGAGGGCACAACGGCATAGTTCTCATATATATAAGTATTGGATACTTGTGCAAGTGCGATAGGAGGTCGTGTTTCACCGATGGTACGGGAAACAGCTTCGCTCTGGATAGACCCTTCGGAATCCCATTGGTATTATGACTAGGTGTCTATGGGAGGCCGAAATCAAGGTAGGTGTGTATAGTCTTAACCTGAGACTTACATCGCTAATACTTACGACAATCGGTAAACTTTGGTTTTGGTGGTGGGGGATCTTAACTGGTTCTGTGTTCACCTCTTCTGGGTTTATCAGGAATCGTAGTGTATTGGATGTGATGTCAAGACGGAAGTGTCACTCCAGTCATAATGGAGATGATGTCACGCAGGATACGGTATTAGTGCTCTTAAGTGATGCGCATCCAATCGTGATATTATGACCAGGTCATGAATATCCGATTATAGAGACTAGTTACCAGACATCCGATATGTGTTTCGGACGGGGCAGACACTTATCCAGCCCCAGCCCTAGCACGTGATTATCCGATACTGGACCGATATGCACAATACATTAGTATACTACGCTTGATACAGATCTTAATATTCTTAAATGGATATGTCCGGAGAATTGGGTAGACTTGGTGCTTTGCTAGGAGTCGACCTTGTCTCGTAAATCGGTAGAACGTAGTACTTGGTACGTACGTGATTCGGATACTCCGACGACCGTATTTACTGCCAGATTATCCGGGGATCTCATGGGTCGCTTCCCGATAATCCACCGATGACGCACAACTCGCACTCTTGAATAATCTGGGATTATACAGAAGAGAGAGAGAATTAATCTAGGATTAATAACGGAGATGTTTTATCCGGGATAAAATGTCGTCTAAAGAGAGATAACGATTAATTTGGAATTAATCGGTAAATTAATATATTCGATATATTAATCGAAATTAGATTTCGACGCGGAATTAAAATTAGATTTTAATTCGGGCAAACGAGTTAATTTAGAATTAATTCGTTAGCGACGTAAATGATAATTTCGCTAGGCGCAATTATTTATTTAAATTCGATTTAATTAACGTTGCGACGTAAGCTCGGTATTTCGGAAATATCGAACCCGAACGCGTGAGTGCACGTGGGCCCACTTTCATTTGGAAACGTGTGGGGCCCACATGACACATGTCATTCTAATGCATTGCATGTAGATAGTGTACAATGCACTCAATGTTATTGCATGGAAATTGAGTGTTTGACACTCTAAGCCATTGCATGTTTTGTGTCATAATTTTATTATTAATTTAATAAATATTATGGCATAAATATAAATTGATTTTTGGTAAATCATTTTTAACTTAACACAAAACTTCTTCTCTCTCAACTCTCTCTTCTCTCACGCCCAAATGAAGAAAATCTTCACTGGTTTGGAACCAGAAATGGCGTGAACAAAGGGAAGCCAAGAGTGGTTTCTCATGGTGAGAAATCAAGTGCTAGCACACTTACAAGTCTTGCGAAGGTGGTAGGGAGGTTCGACCATGAGGCGGGACTCATCCGATGGAGTTTGGAGCTTCGTTTTGAGACCCGAAATTCTGTTTTGCAGGGACAGTGGACTGTTGCAGTTTGGCGTGAAGGGCAGTACGTTTTTGGCCTTGATTCGTCTTCAAATCGACATAACCGATCAATGTGAGTATTCCGCTACCTCCGTTGGTGTGTTCACACATTATTTCATGTCTTGATTTGATCTTGGGACCTTAGAATAAACCAACAGCATTCAATTGCATGACTCTTTGCTAACCTAACTCTGACAACATATGGAGAACCATTAATCCCTGAAGATTTAAGCTGAAGGATATGGGTCCAACAATAGTATTTAATTCTGAAAATACCAATAAACTTAAATGCCGAATACTCGGTGGTGTGGCATCATCCACTAGTCCATTCCATGTTTATCAACAAAATAAAGATTGCCACATATTATGACATAGGTAAGTTGTACCACAAGACTGTACGCAATATCAATTTTCAGTATAAACCGAAGCACATAAAAGATAAATTTCTATCTCTAATACCATTATGATTTTCAACATGCTTGAGAAGTAGGCTTGCTCCATCAGGATGCAGAATGGTCATCCTCAGAATATCAATAACTGTGAAGTAGAAAGAACAGCATCCAGTAAGTAAGGAAAAATAATACCCTTGTTAGAGAGAAGGTATGAGTATTGACAGGTAACAATTAATCCCATCCACACTCCAACAGTAGGGATGGAAAATTACCGGGCCGGGACCGGCTTTTTGAAGAATAATTTTTTTGGGGAAAAAACAAAATTTTAAAATATTTTAATAATTAAAAAAAGAAAAGAAAAATTAAAAATTTAAATATTTTTAGAGGTATTTTGGATTGGGCCTTGAAATTATAATTATAAATGTATGCATTTAGAATTGAAAATCGATATTTTTAATTAAAAAAAATCATTTTTTTAAATATTTATAACCCGGCCCGAGCCTTTTTTGCTAAGCCCGGGCTTATTTTTCACTAGGCCGTGCTGGGCTTGCCATCCCTATTGACCAACAGAGACTACAAAATATTGCAAATTCACTGCATTGAAGTTGGTATCACAATGAACTAAATTTATAAGAACCTCAAAGAGGAACCACATACTAATAGTCTTAAATTCTATCACAAACCTGGAAATATCAGCACCGGAGGCCATGTTTTTAGCAATTTCAACAACAATGAAATGTCAACATCTGCAAAACTACTACAATGGTAGTGTGATGTGTCCTTCAAAATTTTAACAACAGCAACTACTCTGGATATCTCTAGCTCTGTCATGGACAAGTTCTTTTTTTCCTTCAAAGGATTTTCAATAGATCCGTTAGAGGAAACTATGTACAAAATAAAAAGATAAAAATTTGAGGATATAGAAAACTAATAACTAAAAGCAAGATAAGACCATGCAGTTGTCACACAGGTTGGTCTAGATAGACCTAGCAATATCTAAATGCTTGCAAAAAAAAATTAGGTAGCATATATATATTTATTTATAACCCAGAACCCAGTGTGAGAAGTCTCATGCATTGGATCATCCTTATATATATATATTTATAAAGAAAAAAGTCCTTCGCCAGTAAAGATTTTTTTTTTTTTTTTTTTTTTGGAAACCCCTCCGCCAAATCACCCCTTCCGGACTTAAGCGGAGTAGGTAAAACCCTCGGCAGTCTCAGGCTTTTACAAGAAACGCACTCCCTGGATTCGAACCCACGACCTCAAAGGTGAGATCCTTAGCCCTACACCACCAAGCCATGCCCCTTGGGATGCCGGTAAAGAAGATGTTATCTGCTAATAAATAAGTTTGAATATCAAAGAACATTTTCAACTAATAATTAATATTTTTTACCAATGTTTAAAAATACGTGGCGGCGCCTCGAGGCGGCCGGCCATTGAGGCGCGAGGCGGACCGCCTCGAGGTGGCGAGGCGGGCGCCTCGATCCGAAAATGAAGTTCTTGATATTATTCAATCTCTATATAGAAAAAATTTACATCCAATTCAATTCTTAATCACTGATTTTACCCAAATCAAAAACCCTAATACCCAAATCTACAGATTATATGCGAACCTTATATAATAACATTACATTCAGGAAACAAACAGAAGGAAACAACATGTTTATATCTTTCAGGTGTTAACTAGCTCTATAATATATTTTTTTTGTTTGAATAAAGCTCTATAATATTTGAAATATCTTTTACTTGAAGAAGAATAATATTATAATTTGCTTTGAACCTTTCACAATATCGTTTATGAAAAATGATACTTGCCCAGAATCAGTAGTGCTACACATTCAGGGGAACTACCATAAAGCAATAATATTAACAACCAACAAATCAAAAACCGAAATTGACTCATAAATGAAAAAGAAAAACAAGCAGAACAGGTTACCACAAACGCTACCGTCGCCGAGGTCAGAAACGTCGCCGAGAGGCTGAGAGAGAGAGCAGAGGAGGCCGAGAGAGAGAGAGCAGTATAGGCCGAGAGAGAGAGAGCAGTTTAAAATTAAAAAAAAAAGTTTCGCGTGAGGCGGCCGCCTCACCCCAATTTGGCGTGACGCGGCGCCTCGAGGCAACCGCCTCGACCGAATTTTTAAAAACTGTTTTTTACGGGATTACCATGTCAAATGTAAACTCATATTGTTGAAATCCAAAATCATACTTTTCTCTTAGAAGTTAGAACATTTGGTAAAAACAAATAAAACTCATATTTAAACCCAAAAAAAAAAAACATAATTTTTTTTTTTTTTGCAAATAATCCTATTAAAACTATTACACCAAGTTCTATGTCCAACGCTAATTTTGGAAGTCCCATGTACAGGAATCTCCCAAATACATGACTCGCGGAAAACTTTGAAAACGAGTTTCACTTCAGCAATCGTTCAATGCCAAGATGGTCTCTGCTTAATAAATTTTTTATGAGCAATAAATAAAAAACAAAAAGAAAAAATAGAATAAATATTTTATAAAAAAAAAGACAAATGAATGTTTAAACTTTTGGATTTCCAAAAAATATAAACTAATCAGAACTGTTACACCTAGATCCTTCGACTGTAAATCAGGGATTTTTAAACAGAATACAAACTTAATTTTTGTGTTTTCGGCATGTTCTAGAAACACTAGGAGCTAGGCGTACGGTGGGGGAGCGCCTAACGTCTAGACCTTCTAGGCATCTGGTCGCCTAGATAGGCAAACTACACGGCGCAAGGCGGTATTATTTTTTACTCAAATTTTAATTTGTGTTTGAAAATATGGGTTTAATTAGGATTGGGATTTGACAAATTGGGACCAATTAAGGCTAGGCTATGGCAATTGATATTAATTAGGGTTAGGGTTTGATAAATTAAGGTGAATTAGGTTAGAATTTAACAAATTGAGGTCAACTACGTTTAGAGTTTGAAAATTTGGGTTCGATTAGGCTTAGGGGTAGCATTTGGCATTTTCAAGGAGCCATCGGCGGCTACCGTCATGTGTGGTTCATGCGCCACCGCATTTGGTGGCCATTCGCTACTGCTCTAGTCCAACATGCTCAGAACCCGTCGGCCACTGCACCTGCGCCATTCACGCACCGATCAAAGTAGCCGTTTGCTGTAGATCTGAGTTTTTTTGAGAACTGCCGCCTAGCCCATCATTTTCTGACAAATCGGAACGACCAGGCGGCTTAGAACACTCGGGATCTAAAAATTTAAAAATTGATTTGGTTTCTGAAATTATTTTTTGTTTTCTAATAACATTCTCTTGTTTCTTATCAAAAAAAAAAAATACATATAACCTCATCCTCAAATATGAAGCTTTAGTAGCATCAACTCTATAAAATCACTATCATGCATCAACAAGCTAATAACATATACATTAATAAAGGAGAGTCTCACGACACAAGAAGAAAATAAAATGCATCAAGAGATAAATTGTTGTGGGCAAAAAATAAAAGGGAACATTATGTGAACAGCAAACAATAATGAACAGCAACAAATGAAAGAAATATAAGGATTGGGAATATAAAAACTTGAATAAAAATTTTGACTTTAAAAAGAGAGCCTACCGAGTCGGATAACAGGGCATTGTTGAACTCTGTAATCTTTTTAAGGATCCCTTCAAATTGAGCCACATCAAAAACAAGCATTCCTTTCTGAAAACCAAATGTTGGAGAACAAATACGAATGAAAAGAAGAGAGCATCTACAAACTGAATCGCAAAATAACTCAATACATGAACATTTCAAACAAGCATGCATCGCAAACCTCTTGATCAAAACATCCAAAACTTAAGTCAAGAGCTATAAGAATGTACCTTTGGGATATGCTTGAATGTAGGTCTAACTGGGATAGCTGTTATCCACAAGGTGTTGAAATATATTAGAGCACAGAAGTGTGTATAACATTAGAGATTATAACGAAACTTATGAACAACATCCGGGATATACTGAGAAAACCATAATTTTGTTTTTCCCCATATTAAAAAAAAAAAAAAAAAAAACATACATACCAGACATGCTAGAGGGTTGTCCGGGCATGTAAGCACTCGCTACAATGAGAAACAGAAAACATTAATAATGTGAAAATGAAGACAAAATGAGGATTATGACATAGACAAAACCCAATACACTCACCGCCAGTGTAGGGATCACGAAATGATGTATTGAGAGAGAAGTCCTTTTGGCCAGTATTTTGAAGTATAAACTCTACAATTTGTTGTCGGTAAGAAAAAGGCAGATTCTCCTTGAGAAGCCATTTATCAGCAACATCATATGGATTATCTGGAAGTTTAAAAATGTCATTGGATTTTATTAACAAATACAAACATGGAGAAGCCACTTATCAGCAACATCATATGGATTATCTGGAAGTTTTAAAATGTCATTGGATTTTATTAACAAATACAAACATGATTCATTTGTGATAGGTTTAGTCCAAAACACTACAGTTAGGGGTACTTTGCGGCATTAAGGAAATTGCCCTTGAAGAATGGGAAGGATGGGTAGTGGGGATCATGCAATGCATAAAACAAAATATGAGCACACAAATATCAACATTAACAAGCCCAACTTCCTCCTTAAAAAGCATTATTTCCTTTCCACTACCATGTTCAGAGTAAAAAATAATAATCTGAATTTCACTAACAACGAAACAAGCTAACTTCATATGGATTATAAGATCACAAATCAAAGAGGTAATGTTATATCCTGAGCTATACAATATTACAGTGCCAATCCTACAACAAAAAAGCCCAACTTCTAAGATAGTCACACATCTCCACTCATAAGAATGTCTTATGTAGCATCACCAAATTACAGTAGTAGAATATAATCTGAATGGTTTTCTTTACAGACTGAGACAACATAGTCATATGGACTAAAAAGAATTATTAACTTTCGGGAAAGGAGAAATACGTTATGAAGTGGCGCCAAAAATATCAGCAGTCTAAGCTTTAGGGTTGAGGAGAAAGGAACGAAAACAGGGTAATGGCTATCAAACAACCAAATCAGACCATAAGATTAAGAATAACAAACACACCTGAACGATTGTAGGGCAACTTACGAGTGGGCTCCCCATCGCCAATATCAACATCAAAAACTGTGAAATGAAAAGTTAAAAAAATCATGATTTAAGAACAAAACAAAATAAGAAGTTACCATTGGAAGTGAACTAACCGTAGTCATATCGAATTCCATCAAGAATAGGACGATTCATGCCATCATCCGGGCCATCAACAACTTCGCCAACCTAAATTTGGAGCAACGGCCAAATATAAACATACATGCCATGCAATATTTGAAATAGAAAGATAAAGTAATTAAAAAGCAACAGAAACTCAACATGTAAAAGTACAAAAATGAGAAATATTTTTTTAAAAAAATTAACAGTACAAAAATGAGAAATATTTTTTTAAAAAAATTAACAGTGTTGACGTCACATGAAGAATATGGCCCTGGAGGCCTGGACATGAAGAATATAAAACAGATTAGCATGAAAATGTAGATTACTTTATCCCATCTCTGTTCTTTCATATCCCATGAATATGCTACACCATTGTCCCCTTCTCTGACAACTTTTGTCTGACCAGCACTTGTTCCTGATCAAATGCATCAAATATTAGACAACATATAACATAATCTTCTCCCCTTTTCAGATAACAGAGTCAGGATATATAAGGATATTGTTCTCAATTAAAATACAGAACTTTTATGACATGTTTTCGAGGTTTATCATGACATAAGAGAATTTTACTTGGCATTGGCTGATAAATGATATCTATATGACATAATTATTTCTATATTTAACATTCAACTTAAGATTTTTCGTCTAGCAAAGTCAATTGCATGATGATAAAATTGAGATAAATGTTTAAGAGACAAGTAGTATCAATAACACCTGGAATCTGTAAAGCCTCAAGCCCAGGTAATTCTTCCAATTTCAATCCACCAACCCTCTTCCTATTACAAATAGAAAAGAGACAAACTGTGCATCAGGTGAAGCTGCATTGAAAAGGATAACTAACTCTTAAACGAATCCAACTGCCAATCAACTGCCATAAACAATAGAATCCAGACAAACTATCATGGGATTAGGAAGGAGAGAGATATTTGCACCAGACTTTTTACTGAAAATACTTAACCTTATTAGTTATTATAGCACTAATCTCAAAATCAAACGATACCCCTATAATGGCATTGGCTATTAATAGAAGGTAATACCTGCTGAGCTTGTATTGAGAGAGTTCAGAAGCATAAGCCTCCAGTTCCAGTGAATCTACAACCTTATTCGAATGCACTGTCCAAATGCGTGCAACTCCATCTGAACATGCAGTCACAATATCCCCATTTTCCAAAAATTTGGCATCCCAAACACAACCAGGATGCTCTATGCTTTGAAGACAGACTCCATCTGCGACAAGACATGAGTTCCTCCTTAATATAAAATATTTTCATTCAGGTCATGCTTAAGCATAACTAGAAATTTTAGATTTTGCAATAAAAGCTTTGTTTCCTATTTGAAAACAAAAAACTAGAAATTTTAGAGTTTGCAAATAACACAAAATGATGCCTATTAGCAATGTCTCATATAATCAAGCATAAGTTGAAATTCACAAACCTGACCTGAACCAGATAAAACCCAGCTAAATAACAATTATGAAAAAAATAGGAACCATAGTAGTTTTTGAAATTGTAAGATCACATTTGAAACAGAAACACAAATATCAGAAGCATTTACCCTTCCATATCTTTGCAAAACGATCTTCACTACCACTGACAATAATTCCAGACGCATGATAATCAATTGAATAGACAATAGCAGTATGACCAACCATCTCCATCAGTACTTGGCCAGTTAATGCCCACAATCTGACGGTACTGATATAATGAAAATGCACAACAGTTATAACAATGCTGGTATTCAAGAGAAATAAAATACATAAAATCTCAAATACAAAATAAAGAAACCAAGAAAAGCATATAAAAGAATAAAGAGACAACTACTTACTACACGGGTCCAGTTGTTACACTAATGGATACATCTATTTAAGTGGATATACAAGATCTATTTCTAGCATTTGCACTCTCGTGGGCACAGATGCTTAAAGTAAAATTAATGAGTAGTCCAAGAACATGTTATGCTACAGTCATCTCTCTACAAGAGGCAATCAATTATTTAATTGATAACTTTGACACCAAGACAATATTTTAGCATACTTGTAGTATATCTCCTGCAAAACTGTTTTGAAAATAACTCACAGTCACATCTCATCTAATGAAACTCAAACTCCATTCTAGTTCTCTCTCCAGAAGGGAGCAAGGTTCATATCAGATGATTAGACATAAAATGCTCTATCTCTGCAAAGAGTCAACCCATGGGAAGAAATATACGTTCAAAGAGTTCAGCATTGATCATCCTCTCACCATCTTCAAAATACAGGATAGAAAATGTTTTTATATCTTGAAACAAAAATACGGAGAAAGGAATAAGTGTGAACATCTACAGAATACAGCTTGATGGAGCAAGATTTTAGTAGATTCAAGTTCACAATAGAAAAACATTTCTTCCCTCATTCTGTTCAAGCATCTTGTTCTTACTTGCAACCCACCAAGATTTAAATGTCAAATCTTCTTATCTTTTCCTCACTATCGTACTAAATACATATATTGTATTTATTCACGTATTTTTATTTCCCTTTTCTTTTTCTTTGAATTTGATGCCAGCACTAATTTTACATTTACCCTTGCCACCAGCAAGAAAAGCATCTGAGGCTCAAGCAAGAATCCTCAATGCTAGGGAATAACAGAAAAAATAGAAATTAAAATAGAAATGCTCACCAATCATGTGATGCAGAAATAATTCCCACACCAGGCATCAGTGACAAACCTCGAACTGTATCTGTACAAAACATCAAGACGAATAAGAACCCCGATTTTTTCTCCTGACTGTGCATAAGTAAAAGAAAAAGATAGCATAGCCATCTTTTAACAGAAAATATTGCACTGATCTTTGACAGGTTAGTCATTGCTGCAAGACCGTCTATTAAATAGATGACAGTGATTTTACAGCAGCAAAATAACCAGCAATAATGATAATAACATTTCAGTAAGCCAACCTCCAAAAGAGAACGTCACCACAAATGAAAATCTTTATTAGGTTTGCAAGTGATAAAAGTAAAAGAGTATCAAAACAGCAACCAGCTAACCAGGTTAATAATATCCATTTCTTTTTTTTTAAAAAAAATTTACCAGATACTGAGAAAGTAAGTACAGGAATGGACCGGGTATCAACCAATAAAATAAAATAAATAACAAAACGCAATGCATGTGGCACAATCATGAGCATTGACAAGGTACAGTTTATGTTAATTGTAATAAACAAGAATGAACCAGCAGTAAAAGCTAATCATCAAATGCAAAACATGCACAGTAAAAGAGAAAAAACCTGAATGCCCGACAAAAGTGTGAGCACATGTCTTTCCTCTCCAAAGTTTTATGGTCGTGTCACTTGAACCTGTAATGTGATAGAACACAAAGTCAACATTATACATCCATAGACAATATATTTATGAAACCTGTAAGTTCAAATCTATTCAAGTCTACATAGCAAGTAATCAGAACTTCCATTTTCAAATTTGATTCATGTAATTAAGCAGCCCCACCCCATTCACAGCTAGAAGATCATTGGGAAAGAGTCCCATTTAGGTTTATAGAAGTATATATACTCATATGATCATATCAGGAATATAAGATGAAGATGGTAGCAAGTATTTATTTTAGGATCTTTTTTAAATATTTGAAGTAGGGATTTAAATTTTGATATTTAAGTGTAATAGGAAGATTAAGCATCTTGAAGATTGTTTCTTATTCTCCAAGCAGTGGCGGAGCCAGTAATAGTTGAGTGAGGGCAGTCACCTCCGCTCAACATAAAATTTTTGTTAAAATGTATACCATAAATTAATAAAAAAAATATGTTTTATTAATAAGATAATTTTGATTTGCCCCCGCTCAAATGATGAATATCTAACACGATTTTTGAAAATCAAAATTTTCCTCTATTAAATCAATTTTCTGACTACGCCATTGTCTCCAAGGTATGTAAATCCATCTAAAATGTTTTCTCTAGCTACTGCAAGGAGATGAATATATATTATATAATACCAAACTGAACCAAACAAAGCCTTCTTGTTTGTTTATAAAATATTAGAAAAATTCAAAAAGAACATTGCCTTGTGCTCTCTACCCCTCTCTCTCACTTTCCTTGAAAGTTTCTGGTTCTATCCTTCTTCTATTCTCCTTACTTATGTAGGTCTCTTTCTCTCTCTCTAACTTTTAGAAAATATCCTAATTTATTGATATTCTTCTCTATAAGTTACTGTTTCTGCATATACTTTTTTCTCCTTGGTCCTTGCATAAATTGCTGATTGCGTCTGAAACACATATATGGTTAAGAGGTTTGCACATCTTAAATGCTCATTAGATGCTACAGAAGTTATGACATCTAGGTCTCTGTTCCTGGAAAAAGGATCAAGAGATGCAAGAAGAAAACTAAAGATAATATTTTTCCATAATAAGAAGAAAATTTACAATAAACTTTTTTTGCAATATCTGCCACAATCTTTAATAACAATACAACCTTCATTAAATAGAAAAAGTTAAGGAAACCTGAAACAAGCTCTCCAGAAGGCATCCTTATAACGGTTTGGACTGGTGCATTATGTGCCTCCCAGAACTCGACAAGTTTTCCTTTCCTCCAACGTCTTAAAGTACTGCAAAAATGGAGACCCGACTAAAAATGAAATTGTATATCATGTTACAACAACACTTTAACAAGTCACAATCATCATGTCTTAGTTATATACAGAAAGTCAAATCGCTGCATTAAAGTTTGGGAAAAAACTGAAAATAATGGCATTCTGTAAATAAGTTATTTAAGCTCAAAATATGCCTCTCCTGCAAAATCCCAATTGGGTTTCTGAGTTGGTTATGACTGAATAAATTTTGAGGATGGCAAAATCCCAATTGGGTTTCTGAGTTGGTTATGACTGAATAAATTTTGAGGATGTTGATTTACTCAAGTATATTTCCTGACAGGTGATCTTCACTACCAAAGGGAAAGCATTTTCAACTCCTAGAACTTCTTATCATATGTAAGTAGCAGTTTTTTTTTTTTTTTTTAAGGAAAAAGGTTTGAGGAGAAAATAATATAAAACATGGATAATCTTTCAATTACTTGTAAAACAGGTCATGCCACAGTAAATTTAAAACTCTACACAAATAACAAAATTATCATAAAAGAAATAAAAAAATAAAAATAAAAATAAAAATAAAATAAAATAAAAATTGTTCATGATACTCTTAGGAAATTCTTGCAATCAGTAAGAGGTGGAGATCAGATCCCAACATCAATAGATAGATTTTCCAACTATGAGGTTGACATCTTAGGCTCTTCGCAAGACAGCTGCCAACTACAAAGAATTTTGGAGGCATTTTCTTTCTTTTATTCACGAAAATAGAGCAACAGATATCTGCGTTGGAAATAACAAACTTGAAAAATAGTTTAAATGCTTCCGGGTATGGTTCATTTAAGGAAATATCTAGAATACACCCATATGGCAATTCTCATATTCCATTTATTCCTCACAGGCCCTGACATACCTTCTAAAAATAAACCTACAACTCTTCAAATGTAACGATTGAATGGACTCAACATTGAATACACAGATAGTGAAAATTTTGAACAAGGATCTAAAACTCAAATTTATCCCGTGTCTCATAAATTCACAACAAATAGTATAGGATGTTCCATTATTTACTTTCAAAAATGTCAAAAGTTGGAGACTGTCTTGCGTTTAATATCATATAAAATTGACTCCAGACCCAGTTTAAGAAACCCTAGAAATGACAGATTCAGTAGCTAAACTACATATGCATGTTAATGATGTTTATATGGTACATAACTGCTTTTTAAGCTCCATAAAACAACAATAAAGAATATAAAATATGAAGGATTAAGCCAAACAATGTTGAACAAAAACTAAATTTTCAAAGCAACCATATAGAAGAATATGAATCTACATTTTTTGACATGACATAATTCAGCTGAAATAATTTCTTGAGACAAACTTTTCAACACAAAAACGATTGTGCACAAATACAACTCTTTAGACACATAAACTTACCAATCAACAGATGATGACACAATATCCTCATTATCCAAAGTGACACCAGTCACTTGCAACTTATGACCCTTCAACGTCTGCACTTTCTCCCCAGTTCTCAAGTCCCAAACCAAGACCATTGTGTCCATGCCACCTGACACCAGTCCGCCTTCTGGGAATTCCTCATTAGGTGAAATCCACGCCAACGGACCCACGAAACTCGTATGTCCCAATAGTATTTTCGACGAGAGGTACTTTCGGTTATCCGATGAGTCCAAAGACCAGAACCTCACAGTTCTATCTCTCGATGAAGTCGCTATACCCACACTGTCACACACACATATCCCACGAACCTAATTTACAAAATTCAAACAATTTATACATATACATAACAAATCTCAAGCATTATGGTAGTGTTTGTACATCTAAACATAACCAGATTTATCACCATAAAAATTCCACAATCCCAATGTCCACACATTTCAAATAACTGAATTTCTAGTACCAAAGTTTCATGTATATGCTGATCAAATTCAATCGTAACTATTTTCGAAACAATAATCACATTCCCACTTCATAATATCAAAGAACGAATCAAAATTGATTCACAAACATATATTAATCATTCACACTGTAACTTCTAATTGCATCACTTTACGAAAAAAAATAGAGTCAACCCAAATGAAATTCAAGTATTTTAGATCAGTAGCATTAGTTCACTTATTAAATCTATTATTTTTAGAGTTAGAAATTAAAATAAAAAAGGGAAATATAAATCTGAAAAATAAAAATTTAAAAGACAAAAGAAAATAGCGAGCGATAGGTCTCACGTCGTCTTCGTGGCCCCGAAGCTCGCAGCTCAATTGGTATTCTTTGAAATCGATATCCATCACAGAGTTTAGAGAGTGTATGTGAAAAAAGGAAGAGGTTTAAGCAAGCGTTAAAATGGGCATCGCTTTGATTAATCAATATGAATTTTTTGATACTTTTCTTTCTGAAAAAGAAAAGTTGGGCTTCTTATATTGGATGGGTCCAAACCTGTGAATTTTAATTTGTTTATTATCATTTTAGTATTTTACTACTCTAAAAATTTGTAAATAATAAATACATATAAAAAAAATATTAGGATGTAATATTTTATTATTATATTATTATAAAATCTTATATTTTACTATATTTTATTATACAGATTTCACATTTTACTATATTTTCTGTAATATAAATGTAATAAAATATAAGATTTTGTATTTTGATACTCATTTATTATTTTTCAATTTATAAAGTAATGAAATGATAATAACCATTTATTTAAATAACAATGCTAGCCCCTTTTAGTATTTATACTTTTAATCTTTAAGATAACTAGTATAGGGTCCGCACTTTGTGCGAGTTGAGAATATGTTTCAGGTATTGATCTTGTAAATGCTATGAATCTTGTCTATTTTATAGTATAAATGAGACAATTGATTTACTTACATATAATATTTATGTCTTATTTGTTTATTTCTCAATTATCTTCACTGTGCAAGAGCTAATAGTCAGATTCTGTATCCTGAATCACAATAAATAATAATAAATTCATGAAATAAAATATTTATATAAATAATTCAAAATAAAATAACAAATAACAATAAACCCTAAATCCAAAAAATTTGCTATGTTATGTAGGCAACTGCTATTAAGTTTTTTAAATAAGATTATATTTTTATATTATAATAGGTTTTTTATTTTAATAATTATTTTTTATTTTAATTTTATAATTTAATAAAAAAAAATTAATTATAGAGATTAAGTTCTACGTATAATTTTATTTTAATAGAAGAATATATTATATCTTCTTATTATAATAGGTACTAAAAAATTAGAAAGTTTAAAAATGTTTAACTTATCTATTATTTGCCGGATTATCTGTGACATTATTCAAAAATTAATCATATAGTATAAATATATTTTCTTGTTATAATAGGGTTCTTATTTAATAGATTTATTAATTTTATTTTATAATTTAATTTTAATAGGATAATATAATAAGTTTTCTTATTATAATACAGTTATTATAAAATTATAGTATGTATTTTTATTGTAATAGGTTAAGTGTCATGTATGTTTTTTATTTTAATGAGAGATTATAATATGTTTTCTTATTATAATGAGTTTCTTTATTTTAATTTTATAATTTAACAGTTATAAATTAAAATATTAATTAATTAAATTAATATGTTCTTACTTTAATAAGAGATATTTTAATTTTATTATTTAATAATAAAAAATTAATTGTAGAGATTATGTGTCACGTATTAAATTAATAAGTTTTTTTTTATTTTAATTGTGATTATATTTTTATATTATAATATGTTTCTTATTTTAATTATACAATTTAATAATAAAAAATTAAAAAGATATTTAATATTATAATTTAATAATAAATATGAGATTCTATTTTTATATCGCAATACATTTATTATTTTAATTTTAAATAAAAATTAATTTTAGAGATATTTTAATTTCATATATAGGTAATAAAAATTTATCTTAGATATTAGGTGACATGTATTAAATTAATAAGTTTCTTATTTTAAAAAGATATTATGTTTTTATTTTATTATAGGTTTCTTATTATTTAATAATAAAAATAATTTTAGAGATATTTTAATTTTACAATATAATGTATTCTTATTGTAATAGGTTTCTTATTTAATAGAATTTATTAATGAGCCGCCACGTGGCGTGATAGAGAGGTTTCTTAAAAAAATTTAACTTTTACATATATATATATATATATAATAAAAAAATAATTGTAGAGATATTTTAATTTTATAATTTAATAAGAAAAAAATAATTGTAGAGATTATGTTAGTTATAGATAATTTAATAGTATTTTTTTAAAAAAAAATTAATAGGATACTATAATATGTTTTCTTGTTATAATAGAATTCTTATAAAATTATAATATGTATTTTTATTATAATATGTATTTTTATTTAATAGATTTATTAATTTAATTTTATAACTTTAATATGAAGTCATCACGTGGCGCGATTGTGTAACTTTTTATATATATATAATATAATATAGATAGATTATGTTTTTATATTTTAATAGGTTTCTTATGTTAATAATTTTTATTATTTTAATTTTATAATTTAATAATAAATAATAGTAGAAATATTTTAATTTTATAATTTAATAATAAAAAAATTTGTAAAGATATTTTGATTTTATAATTTAATAATAAATAATAAATCGTAGAGATTCGATTAATTGTAAATAATTTAATAGTGTTTTTATTTTAATTTGATGGTTTAATATATTTTCTTGTTATAATAAAATTCTTATAAAATTATAATATGTATTTTTATTGTAATATGTATTTTTATTTAATAGATTTATTAATTTAATTTTATAATTTTAATATGAAACATCCACGTGGTGCGATGAAGAGGCTTAAAAATATTTAACTTTTATTGAGCATATGTTTTGATATTGATCTTGTAAATGCTCCGGATGTTATCGGTTTTATAATTTAAATGAGACAATTGATTTACTTACACGTAATATTTATGTCTCATTCGTTTGTCTCTCAGTTCTCAAATAATATTTCTAATTATTATACAAAAGCTAATAGTCAAAGTCTGCATCATAAAGCACAGTAAATAATAATAATAAAAATCCATGAAATTAAAAAAACTTATAGAAATAATTAAAAATAAAATAACAAATAATAATATATCCGAAATTGAAAAAAATGGTTAGGTTTTATGGGCGGCGCCTACTATTTAGGTTTCTTATTTTAAAAGGAGATTATATTTTTATATTGTAATAAGTTTTTTATTTTAATATTTTATTAATTTAATAATAAAAATAGTAATGGCAGAGATTATGTGCCACATATATATTTTTATTTTAATAAAAGATTATGATATATTTTCTTAAAATAGTAGGTAATAAAAAAATTAATTATAGAAATTAAGTGCATGTGACGCGATGAGAAAACTTTAAAATGTTTAACTTAAATACACACACATATCTTCTTTATCGGATTATCAGTAATATTATTCAAAAATTAATCGGATAGTCTATTATATTTTATTGTTATAATAATATTCTTATTTACTAGATTTGTTAATTTAATTTTATAATTTAATAGTGATTTTAAATTATAATATGATAGTGTAATATATTTTCTTAGTATAATATAGTTCTTATAAAATTATAATATGTATTTTATTGTAATAGGTTTTTTATTTAATAAAAAATTAATTGTAAAGATATTTTATGTTCATAATTTAATAATAAAAAATTAATTGTAGAGATTAAGTGTCACATCTGTTTTTTTTAATTTAATGAAAGATTATAATATATTTTCTTATTATATTGGTTTCTTTATTTAAATTTATAATTTAATAATAATAAATTAAAATATTATTATTTAATTAATTAAATTAATATGTTTCTTACTTTAATAGTAGATTATGTTTTTATATTGTAATAAGTTTTTTATATTAATAATTTATTATTTTAATTTTATAATTTAATAATAAAAAATTAATTGTAGATATTAAGTTAATTGTAGATAATATAATAGTTTTTTTTTAAAATCCAAATTACGACTCTTCACCAATAAAGTCACATATGGACATGATTGATGCTCTAGTTCTTAGTAAGAAGTTGATTAAGAATCAAATCAAAACCTTTTTAATTTTGTTCTATTAATTTCCTTTTTCCATAAACGATTTCTGCAACTTTAAACTTTCCCCTAATTTCACACAACAATGAGAAGATATTTTGTATTACCCTAATCCAATTAAGGTTTACAAAAATAATCTCATGGATAAATTAAGGGACACAAAATTATTTCCTAATTATATTAGGAAATAGTTTCATAATCAAATTAGGATTCATAAAATAGTTTATTAATCAAATTAGGTACTACTAAAAAAGTTTATTAATTAATTTGGGAATTACTAAAATAGATTTCTAATCAAATTAGGTAAATGGTTTAAAAATTAAATTAGAATTTGCAAGAAAGTTTCATAATCAAATTAGTATTTAGAGTTTTTTTTTATTTACAATAAATAATTATCAACTAATTAATTAATTTATAAAATTAATTACTTTAATTAATTTAATGATTATCAAATAATCATTGTCGGGAAACTTTATATAATATATTATTATATAGTGTAATTTTTTTTTATCAATGTAATAATTGCTACTAAATTTGAATAAACATATTTATTCAATTTATTATTGAGCATTTAATTAGACCATCCAATTATTTCTTATAGTGATTACGAGCTAATCAGATGACCAAATGGACCTATAATTCTGAGTACCAAGAACAATAGAATTAATGATTAAACTCTCTAACTAATAATCTCGTATTATTAACTTTATGTTTATTCCGCTAAAAACATAAACTTGAACTCTCATCATTGCAGATAAATTACTTCCATCGATATAATAATTACATATGGTTTAATCCTCCACAAGTATTTCATAATTAGAATTAGGTTATAAAATTTGTTATACTTCTCTAAATATATCTTGCACCATTAAGTATTATTGATCTCCAATGTATAATATATTTATTACTTTTATGAATATTTATTTTCATTGAAGATATAAGAATATGAACGCTTTATTATTCAAGTGTCGAACCAACATTTAAGGGAAATATTTATCTACTTCTTTATAAGAATAAGTGGATTCTAATATTTTATAAAATGTTCTCAACTACATACTAAATTGTGTCTCCAAAATACGATGCTATTGATTGGAATCTATATGTTGGGTTTTCTAGGTCAAACCAAGATCAATTAAGCAATGAAATATGCGAATACAACAAAGTAAAATAGCGGAAATACTTACTTTGATCGGCTTTTGGATGCGATGAACACAAAAAATCTGCTCCACGCTATTATTCCTGGATGAATTCGGCCAAGCCCTTGTGGTGTGGATCTTCAAGCTCCAAGCTTTAAGTGATGATTCCATGCTCATGAATGAGTTTCCCTATCACCTTTGAATGATCTCTTTAGTGTGCTAGCACTTGGAAAAATTTACAACAAATTGTTTCCTATCCTTGTATATGTCTCGGCCAAGCCAAGAATTTTAAGAGAAAAATGGCTATTGCCGTGAGGGAGAGAGAGAGAGAAGAAGGAAGATGTGTGTTTGACTTGTGTAATTTTATTTCAAAAATTAAATTCAAGATATACCAAACATTTGGTAATAAACTTCCATCATTACCAACTTGGAGTGTAAAACAAGTTTCCATCATTTCCTACACGAACTTCCATCACCATAAAGGTGAATGAATGACTAGTGATGTGACTTGATGTGACTTATAGGCCCCGCTTGAATTCAAAATCCGAGTGGGCCCGCAAACACTCTCGGGCTCGGGTTCGCTAATTTCCGAATTAACGAATTTTCCGTTGCGACGTAATTAAATCAAATTTAATTAAATAATTATGCCTAGCAAAATTACTATTCACGTCGCTAGCGAATTAATTCTAAATTAACTCATTCGCCTGAATTAAAATCTAATTTTAATTCCGTGTCGAAATCTAATTTCGTTTAATATATCGAATATATTATTTTAATCGATTAATTCCAAATTAATCATTCTCTCTCTTTAAATAGTATTTTATCCCAGATAAAATTTCTCCGTAATTAATCATAGATTAATTTTCTCTCTCTTATAATTAATCACAGATTAATTATGTGTGAGTCATACGTCATTGGTGAATTTTCAGGAAGCAACCCATGAGATCCCTGGATATGTTGGCAGTAAATCCGGTCGTCGGACTATCCGAGTGCGTACGTACCTAGTACTACGTCTTTACCGATTTACAAGACATGGTTGGCTTCTAGCAAAGCACCGTGCCTACCCAATTCTCCAGAAATATTCTTAAAGGAATATATAATCTATGTCAGACGTAGTATACATAGTATTGCGTACTGCGATCCAGTATCAGATGTCACGTGCTAGGCCTGGGGCTGGGATTGTGTCTGCCCCGTACGAAGCACATATCGGATCTCTGGTAACTAGTCTCTATAATCGGATAAACATGACCTAGTCATATTATCCCGATAGCTGCAGCATATAAGAGTACCAGTTCCTTATCCTACGTGACCATCATCTCCATATGACTGAAGTGATACTTCCATCTTGACATCACACCCAATACACTACGATTCTTAATATACCCAGAAGAGGCGTACACAGAACCTGTTAAAGCCCCGGACGACCAAAACCAAAGTATATTGATTGTCGCAAGTATTAGCGGTGCAAGTCTCAGGTTAAGACCAAATACACCTACCCTGATTCGGACTTCCATAGACACATAGTCATATTACCAATGGAATTCTGAGGGGTCTATCCAGAGCGAAGCTGTTTTTTGTACCATCGGTAAACACAACCTCCTATTACACTTGCATGAGTATCCAATACCCAAATATATGAGAACTATGTCGTTATGCTCCCATAACACGCACAAGTGCAATACTAGTCTATCCGCATTATCGATGTCCAATCTCGATAATACTACGACTAGGGATGTTTTAATGATTAAACCTTAGTGGATTAATACTGTCTCATATCTTATTAATCCGGAACTAATCATATGGACTTTTATCATTTATATATCCCGGTAATCCAATTACAAATGATAAAAGAGCAATTTCCTTTGTCACATAGTTAATTTGTACAACAACACCATGTTCTGTACAAATAGTGATGCTATGGGTCATAATTGTCCAACACTATACCAATCTCACCTATAGTAAATCAAAAGACATAATCTAATACGCAAGAGTTTATAGAACATTCAAGATTAAGATAAACACATATAAGATCATCATTTAGATATATATAAACTTCTTCGTTTAACGAATTTTCTAAAGAAATTTATCTCTATCAGGGTCCAATCTTATATAATCACATTATACAAGCTACCTCTATTTGCATATCGCTATATGATTGATTTAAGATTTCATCATCGTATCAAATACTAAATGGACAACTGTAGATAAAGTATAAACAAAGTACTCCATTTTATTTATTCTTTACGGACTATTTAAGATTATTGATCTCAAACTTAATTCCTCTTATATATGTCATACATATACTAAGTTTGAGATTACATAAGTAATTTATGGTATTTCTAACAATTTATAATTTACAAAATCTTAGACAAGTAGATGAATTTAAATTATTTAACTTTATTTATTTCAGCATTTATCTGTTATAAGGAGATCTTAGGGTATAAACCCTAACAATCTATAATTTTATTATTTTTATAAGAATATAATTGAAAAATGATTAAAAAAATAAATTTTTGGATCCAGTCTGGGTATACCCGAATCCGGACCGAGTATACCCAGATCCAGACCAAGTATAACGACATCCAGATCTATATGCAGATTCAGATCCACCAAAATACATCCGGATGGATCCAAGTTTAGGTTCGAATTTTTTCATCCCTAAAAGTAAGGTATGGAAACTTTGAAGAAGAAAAAAATTCGTAAAATGACTTGCATATTTGTATTCCATAAATCATTTTTTAGAAAATAACTAAAATTTTCAATTGATCTGAAAATAGTTTGTGTTCTCCAATTTTTCCACAAGTGTCTCAAACACCGTAAGATAAGGAAAATATTTTTGCCAGAATCCATTTTATAGTGAAACAAATGGATCTTTATTATGCTGTATGAGGACAGTCCACTGTCTTTGGGAGCTTTTTTTCTTCTAAAAGAGGTAAGGGATGAACAAAGTTCAAATTTGATTTTTTTTCCCATTTACTTCATTAAGAATCAAACTTATACCAAAATCTAAATAGAGGTACTCGAAAACCATGCTCATTGGGGCGGTCTTTGGGAGCTTGTTCATCTCTTGCTTATATATCATAAATAATGACCCTATTAGCATAGTTAGCCCTAAATTTTTTGTTGTTATAGTCTCTAAGAAATGATATAACGGTAAGGTTACTCCATTATGATTTGTAGGTCACAAGTTCTAGTCGTGAAAATAAATTATTTGAAAAATAAAATCAAAGGTAAGACTTCGTACATATTGAATCCTCCACAAAACCCACAGTGTGAGAAATCTCATGCATCCTTAAAGAACACAAATGGCCTAATTTTTTTTTATTATGATATTTTCCTTTGGCTATGAGCCTCAAAAAGTAAAAAGTAACTTAGGGCCCCGACGATATCAAGGCTAGCCCTGCCTGTTATGTAACACTCCGCCAGAAGCATGATTCTACCGATAGGAGATAAAATTAATCCATCTCCATAAGCTCAAAATTTACAGAAAAACAGACATGATTTATCCTAAAACTGGGCAACTTGGATCACAGTCCAACATCAAAACAAAACCTGAAGAAACATCAAAATATACAAAAGGACATCAGGTCTAAACAAAACATATCAAGCTCTAAAATCAACACTCAAAGGCTCCGTGCCCATAATATGAATTAACACTTAAGAGCTCCATGTCCATAACATCATATGTAACCAAAACTTTTACTTAATTTTAGTGGAGTATCTGTTCCTCCAATGAACATATTTTGTTTATTGGAACTAGAGAATTGAGGTGGACTGGATGTATTCGTTCCTCCAAAGGAACATATTTTGTTCATTGCAACTAGCGAATTAAGGTGGACTGTATATATTTGTACTTTATGCTATCAAAGGCTGTAGATAAGACAAAATATTTTACTAATTTAACCCGATCAAGCCTTACTTATGAGCAGTCCAAACGCCTCATTTGATCAGTCAAATGGCGGGTTAATTAGTCAAACATGCATAATTTTATATAATATATATAAAAAAATACTTAAAATACTTAAGCTCCGCCTAAGTGGCTGCTTGAAAATCCCGCTCAAACACCACTTAGGAAACACCTTTAATATGACTTTACATTGTAGAAGAAATGCCATGGATATATGAAGTATATCCTAAAATGTTGTTTGATGAAGTTATGTAACACCCCGGTATTCTTGACGACTATTACATTATGGGACACATGATATATGATATAAATTATGTTCGAACACGTATACACTATTGAAATGACTTTTTGGACATTCAATAAAATCCTCGCAGTTTCTATACGAAATTCATTCCAAGATTAAATATGATCTCCGATTTTTATGAACTTTATATCGTCGGAAAACTAAGATCGAGACCTAAAACTTCCGCATTGAATATTTTCCAGATTCGAACCAAAAGCAGGTAAAAAATACACTCAAAAATTCGGATGAATAATACCTGAGGACCAATCTAGAAAATTCTCAAAGTTTCTCAAAATTTCTAAACTTTTCTCAAATTAAAACAATTACAAATAGCCCCTAGTATAAAAGAGGACACTATTCAAGCATCCCCAACACTTTAAGAAAAAGAAGAAAAAACGTGAAGAGGAAGAAAAGGAAGGAAGAGAAGGAAGGGAAGGAAGGGAAGCCATTTCTCACCTAAACTCAAGAGGAAACAAATGCAAGTGATTCTACAACAAGCTAGGAAGAAGGATATCAAGCCTAGAAGACTTGAAATGTGAAGAAAATCAAGTGAAATGAGGTAAGAAAAACTTGACCTAAAACTTGGATTACGAAATTTTAATAGTATGATGCTATGTTAGAGCTATTGACATGATAGGGAATGCATTTTGGTGATTAGTAAATAAAGAAATTGATTGTAGGATAAAATGCCCAAATTTTTGAAAATCCTATGTATTGTGCTAAAACAAGAATTATGAGATTAAAGAGTTATTTGATGATGATATATTAGTGTAGAATGTATGAAGTTGAAGCTTAATGGAATGGATTGTGTAATGGTTCTAGTAGAGAAGTGTTGGGAATACATTTGGGCAAGTTGGACATTGTAGAGTTTTGTGAGACCTTGGAAAATTGGCTTAGCGTCGCGACGCTCCGCACCCAGTGTCACGACACACATAAATCAGAGGGTCACTGCCTCGGGCCTGATTGGGGGAGAGTCACAACACCGAGCCTTCGGCGTCACGATGCATAACGAGCAGAGGCTCTGCCTCAGGTCTGATTATTTGAGCATCACGACGCGTAGTATTTGGCGTCGCGACGTGAAGCAGAGCATGCTCTCTGCCTGTGATTGTTTGCATAGGCGTTGCAATGCGCCAAGCCCGGCGTCGTGACATAATACAAAAAAGTTTCATATTATTACGGTATCAACCCGGAACAATAAAGGCCATCCTTAGGTTTTGTATCAGCCTATTTACACGTAATATATCATGTCAAAAAAATAGAATATCTATAGTGATAATAGTTTCGAAGCATATTCCATGATTGTATTCTAATTAAATTACCAATTATAGGTCATCGCATGAACCACAAATTCCTTCGGCGAAGTGAAGTAAAGCTAGCTGGACTCCAAATCAGTGAGTGAACCCATTTCCTCAAATTGATTTCTACTATTTCTTTTGCCTCGAGACTTACTTTTAAAATGTTTTAGGGCGTTAGCCAAGATAATTTTAGTTATTTCATAAATGAGAATGTTTGAGATAGAAAGAATGTTTTCAAAGCTTGAGTTTATGATTTTTGGAGACATGAGAGAAAAACCCACCTTAATATGTAACTTATGAAATTGACGGACAGAGAACGTGTGCACACGTAGTTCATAACTATGGATGGTTTATGCCTCTAGATCCTATTTCAGGTCTAGGGGGACGGCGTTACGTAACGTATCTATACCCTAGTTTAGAGTCAGGTAGTAGCATGGATCAACACTTCTGGCTCTAGTTCAGTGGCTTTGGGGACGACGATATGTAACGCTCCAAGACCATTAGTTTAGGCATATGAGGGACATCGATACGTAACGCCCCTATACGTCAGGTTTTCAGCAGATTTTCAGATACAGGTTTTCAAAAATAAATTTTCAGAAAGATAGTTTTAAGAAAGAGTTTTCAAGAAAACGTGTTTATAGAATCTCAGTGTTTTACAGATAAATAGCAGTTTCTACAATTTTTTTCAGAGAAGAGTTCTTCTTAGATAAGAAGAATGATTTTAGAAAGGATGATTTTTTTAAAATGTTTTGGGTTTTAGAGCAATGGAATTTCATAAGTATTTTAGTTTTTGTTTTAAACGTCTACTCATGAGGTCGTTTAAACGATCTAACCCCCTCACTCCTTGTATTTTATTTTGCAGGTTTACCCGAAGGATGAGCTCGAGAGGATGAATACTGATGGTAGTCACTAGGGTATGCAGTCCACCAGGTCAAGTAAAAGGGAGAGAGAGTCCAATCATAGTCAAAAGAAGTCATGTAAAAAAAGTCATGTAATAGTCATATTATTGTATCGGTCGTTATATAAAGTTAAAATGCTTTTGAATAAAGTTGTTAAGGAAAGTATTATTGGGTATACAGTTGTTAGTATTGAGTTGCATTTCATGTTGTTGAATTAGAGTAATGGTCCCTATGCATGAGTCAGTAAATTGAGATGAGTTTAGAAAAGATGATCATAGTCAGAGACTTAAGGGATAGGTCAGCCTATTCCCTGCCGGTAGCATCTCATGGAGGAGGATGTTACAAAGATGGTATCAGAGCATGATTTAGGAAGTCAATGACTACAGTGGGTAGAGTGCTGGGGTCTTATATACATAGTATACCCGTGTACTAGTATGCGAGGCACAACCTCTTCAATATCCGATCCTCAAGCTCTATAGATAGATTAGTAAGAAATTCCAAGTTTTTCAAATATTCTCCCTCATGATAGTAACCATACTCTTTACCCAAGTTGGGACCTTTATAGTCATCTTGGTGGATCATCAGAAGCTCAAGATAAAATACGAGAATAGATAGTAAAATCCTAAGGATACCAGCCCAGGAAAGTAGAAAGATAAAGAGAATTCTGAAAAGAAAAGTAAAAGATAAAATACAGATGCTTAAGAAACCAAAGGTAGTAAGAGGAACATATACAAAATCAGATAGATAAGATAGTATCAGAACCAATAATAAAAAAAATTAGGTAAGTCTGAGTGAGAGTAAAATATCCAGTAGACATAAATAAGTTTTCTTTTCTTTTCATAAGATTCATTTTCTCTTCAGAAGAATCTTTCCAAACTGATCCAATAGCCTCCGAATACCTCGTAGAGATAACAAGTTTCCCCCGAATCACGTGGAATAGACAGAAAGATAAAAAGAAGCGAGAAATCAGGATTATCAGTGAAAGTTTTCAATAGACACAAGATGCCATAAAAGATTTAGAGTTCTAGATACCCAAACCTAGATCCGTAAGCAAGTAAAGTGAATGTAAAAAGAAATGATTAATTGCCTTAACCAAAGAAACTGATATATATAAGGCTTGACCTACCAAAATCCTCCCCACTCAGTAATTCCAGCTAAGGAAGTTGTCATGACGGAGCCTATCTCATACATATCCTACATGAGATGCTTGTCGAAACGTAAGATGCTTGTCTCAGCTCTTCCCAGAATAGATAGAGATAACTGTAAGAAAACTCAGTGCCCATAGTGATACATTTTGAGATACAAGTAGCGAACAATGAGAGATAGTTCACCCAATAGGAGACCAAAGGGATAACTTGACATAAAAAAATGGTAGTTGACACTTGACAACATAAGTAAGGATTCTTAGATTAGACCGATGCAATAAGAATTCGTCTGAGTTTAAACAGATAAGCCAATGAGGATGGAGACACTCGGGTAAGTAGATAAGAGTACCAATACGGACAGTAAGACAGAGTGTCATAGTCGCAATCTATAGTAAGAGCAGAGATCTAGAGAGTAGCTTATAAGACGAACCACCTCGGTGACACATCTTAGAGCCCATAGATAGGATATAGAAACAATACAGAAAGATACAATTAGTAACGAGGATTTTCAGTGCGTATAGTGACACATATAACGTAGCTGGAGGACATTAAATAAATGAAGACCTCAGGGTAATTGATAAGGATTAAGGAATCTTAAGAAATGAGATAGTCGATGCAGATTGAGATAAATTCGCGGTAAGTCTAGCCAAATCTAGGAGAAATAACATGCCTATTGTAGAACTGAAAGGTCTTAAGAGGTCAAAGGCCCAATAGAGTAAGGAATCAAAATAAACAAAGTATACGACGAACCTCAAAGATGAAATATCCGATTTACATAAAGTTTCCCACCATATCGAAAAAAGAAAGGATTAATAATAGAGCAACACCCAAGCCAAAGGTTCAATAACAATGTCATAATTTGTGGTAAAATATGGAGTTTCTAATGATGATGACCTAAGAGGTTTAGGAAACTAAGGTAAGGAGGAACTGCCTTATGACCGTAAAGATAGAATATATGACTGTTAAGGCTTTTTTTATAAGATAAAGATTCAACACACTGGGAAATCTAAGAAAGCATAACAAATTTTGAAAGGAAGAATAACATAGGGAATATGATAAAATTTTGGAGGAAGCAGAGATCTTAAGGAGATTCTCGTAAAAGATAATATAACCAACAGTCGGGAATGGATTATGAGTAAGGTTAGAAGAGGTAATCCAGATAGTTCCTAACAATAGTATCTTGGTATGGGCTTCCAACACATGATAAGTAAGAAAGAGAGTCATAGGATCAAAAATGAGCAGCATGTACAACTGTAGCACATATAGGTAATGAGATCACCACAACCGAAAAGACTTCAGAACCAAACCCCACCCTCCCAACCCCCGATAGACAATAGCAGCAAAGAAGGACCTTGATGTTTGCCTCAAAATTCTCCCATAAATAAGTGAATGCGCCGTGAAAGTAGATCAACCATAAAATCTTCAGATTTACTACAAACGTAGAATAGAAGAGGGAAATAGCTATAAGTAAACGATTTGGAAGAAAAGCTGTCAAGAAAATGATAAAGAGATGAAGTATTAGTAAAACAATAGGGGAATATAAAAGAACCAGCGTTAGACATGATCGAGGATGAATAACAATAGACCGGTTCATTTAAGAAATAAGAAAGAAGGGTATCAACACAATATATGATGAATGTATAGAAGTGAGCCTTAGGCATTAATATACCCAATAAATGATACTTAGGATAATTAGAAGCGGAGTATTGAGGTATATCATGAATATGTCCAAAGAAACTAAGTACATGATAATATTGAGATTGGAATGACACTTGACGGGACAAGATTATGGAGTGATTGAAAGTGGGGTATCCTAGAGTGCATATGAGCAAAGAAGACAATCAGTGTGGAAAACAACTAACTAGATTTAAATCAACAATATACCTAAAGGTAGGAACATTAATCAGAATCATGTCGCCAGTATTGCATTAATAGTAAAGAAGAACACAGTTTAAGCATAAGTCTACGTACAATTAGACTTAATATAAGTACCTTGTTCCAGAGGTTACCTTCTGAGTTATATCATGAATTTATATATTAGAGTTAAGACGTATTGAGAAACTACGATGGAAAAAATTTAGGATATAGAAAGAGTGCGCATAAACTATGAGATTCTGAGCCCTAGAGATAGCTAGAGGCATGAGAACTTGAAGGCCGTTAAATGATACTAGTGGAAACTTAACAAACAAAAGGAAAAGGTTTAATAGATAAAATAAGAGAAAACATTATAGAACTAGATTGAGCATGTGGAGTTAAGAAAACATCCAGTATGATCATTGGTATGTTTATCAAGGTCAAGTAAGAAGTCATGGGAAATACTAGTATTTCAGGAGATTTGAAAGTGCCAACTCAGAAGAACCTGAAGAAAATGAGTTGTGAGCCTACTATAGGTAAATAAAATATGACAAAGGAATGATCGTCTGAAAGATACTAAGAAGTATCCTATTAAAATTGATAACTTGCGTAGAAAATCGAGTTAGAGGGTGTTGAGTATAACTAGAGGGTTAGAAATGAGATTTTGTGATGCATGACATATAGTCATAATATGACAGCGTATAAAGTACTTAATAGAAAGTTCATGGAACACAGACAAAGAATTACCTCTTATATAAGAATTCAAGGAATTATCCAGTAAGAAAGGTACGAATGGATTTGAGCATGGCTAATAGCGAGAAATTTTCCTCATAGTCAACTCCCTCTTTCTAAGTATAACCCTTGGCCACTAGCCTAGCCTTGAGGTTTGTACCTTCCCCATCTGCTCCCCTATTTCTCTTGTAGATCCACTGCAACCTATAGGTTTTACCCCATCAGGTTGTTCTACAAGTTCCCAGATAGAGTTGGAGTACATAGACTCCATCTCTAGGTTCATGGCTTTGAGCCATTCCACTTTATCAGAATCATTCATTGCACTATGATAGGTCAATGGATCATCTATACCATCACTGAATACGACAACTTATGCCTCTCCAACTCCTAGATATTGATCAGGTTGTCGTACAACCCTCCCACTACGTCTAGGTGGCAGATCATTCTAATGAACTTGCATCCGACGCTCAGATATCGAAGGTGCTATGTGTTTGTCAACTGTCGTTGACAATAGTGTGTGGTCGAACCAGCAAGTAACTCATCGAGTAACACCTTACTTCGAGATTTGAATTCCCTCATATAGTTCTCCCCCAGAAACGTAGCATTTGTCGATACAAACACTTTGTTACCTTAGGATATAAAAGAATCTGTTATAGTTGGTGCTCAGAGCGCCAATTCTCTGTTGTATTTCATTGTAAATACTCTTGTAAACGTTTTATTATCAATAAAATAAGTTGTTTCTATAATATAATGTATCTCTTTATATGGTAAAGACGTAATTGACCTTAGAATAATTAGTTATGATACAGTTACAAAAGTGTTGCAACTGACATTGAGTTGTATCATGACGTATCATTCTAGACTGTTTCTGGTCAAGGTTTACACTACTTGGTCAGTAATATAAACCTGTTGAGATTGGTACATGTCGTATACTGAATAATGGATTCCAATGGTTCTCAATGAACTATCAGTCTTGGAGACTCGTATAGACGTGTAGGTGTTTATAGTGGATAAACATTGAACGACTCACCAAAGATTCTTAATGGATGGTACACCAACGTCAATAAGAATATTCTCGGATTGAGTAGCATATGTGATTCTTCGACTTGAGATACCACTGTGGGCACATGAGACATCTTCCACACTTATATGACAGTCATGTCATCGATCTATTTAGATCAGACCTCCACTTGTTCGTTGGGTGTGGACAAATCCTCAGGGTGTCCTGTGTGTGTCAAGATGGGATCTGTCAGTTCTGTGTACAAAGCATATGTAGTCCATATATGATTAACAATAAGATAAAAACCATGGGCCCGTGGTACACTTTAGAAGTGAGTTCTAAATGTTCTTTTAGAGATTACTAATAGATACGTCAACAAGATTGTCCTATAGATATTTGACGTTTACATCTATATCTCTGAAATATATCGGATGCCTGTGACAGAGGAATAAACATATGCCTTGACCTCGACCTGTATGATCAGCGAGTTTATCCGTTGGTCGTCATAATTTACGGGTGGGTGAATTATGGACACGAAATTGGATTTCGTGATGGAAATGCTTGAATCCAGAGTGTCTCACCTATGAAATATACTCGTAGAGCACTAGGGTAACTTTATGAATAATATGATTATTTATAAGCCGTTTAACGGTTAAACGAAAAATACATGCAAAGGACCTAATGGTCATTTCCTAATTAATATGTATTTCTCTCTCTTAAATAGTATTTTATCCCAGACAAAATA
Organism: Zanthoxylum bungeanum; assembly: GCA_019454045.1. NCBI lineage: Eukaryota > Viridiplantae > Streptophyta > Magnoliopsida > Sapindales > Rutaceae > Zanthoxylum > Zanthoxylum bungeanum. The sequence continues at coordinate 13,060 of SKCR01024382.1, read as the reverse complement.
TCTCCGCAATTAATCCTAGATTAATTTCTCACTCTTATAATTAATCCCAGATTAATTATGTGCGAGTCATACGTCATCGGTGAATCTTCGGGAAGTGACCCATGAGATCGCTGGATATGTTGGCAGTAAATCCGGTCGTCGGACTATCCGAACACGTACATACCTAGTACTATTTTTTACCGATTTACAAGACATGGTTGGCTTTTAGCAAAGCACCGTGCCTACCCAATTCTCCAGAAATATTCTTAAAGGAATATGTAATCTATATCAGGCGTAGTATACGTAGTATTGCGTATTGAGATCCAGTATCGGATGTCACATGCTAGGCCCGAGGTTGGAATTGTGTTTGCCCCGTACGAAGCACATATCGGATCTCTGGTAACTAGTCTCTATAATCAGATAAACATGACCTAGTCATATTATCCCGATAACTGCAGCATATAAGAGCACCAGTTCCGTATCCTACGTGACCATCATCACCATATGACTGAAGTGATCCCTCCATCTTAACATCACACCCAATACACTACGATTCTCAATATACCCAAAAGAGGCGTACATAGAACCTGTTAAAGCCCCGGACGACCAAAACCAAAGTATATTGATTGTCGTAAGTATTAGCGATGTAAGTCTCAGGTTAAGACCAAATACACCTACCCTAATTCGGACTTCCATGGACACATAGTCATACTACCAATGGAATTCCGAGGGGTCTATCCAGAGCGAAGCTGTTTCCGTACCATCGGTAAACACGACCTCCTATTACACTTGCATGAGTATCCAATACCCAAATATATGAGAACTATGCCATTATGCTCCCATAACACGCATAAGTGCAATACTAGTCTATTCCGTATTATCGATGTCCAATCTCGATAATACTACTAAGGATGTTTTAATGATTAAACCTTAGTGGATTAATATTGTCTCATATCTTATTAATCTGGAACTAATCATATGGACTTTTATCATTTATATATCTTGGTAATCCAATTACAAATGATAAAAGAGCAATTTCCCATGTCACATAGTTAATTTGTACAACAACACCATGTTCTGTACAAATAGTGATGCTATGGGTCATAATTGTCCAACAATCACATCGCCACGATGTATGATCTGAACGAATCAAATGAATAGTTGAAGTGCATACTTGGATCGTTGATGAGACCATTAATTCTTTAGCCTGTACTGTAGCCTAGTTCAGCTGCTAATAGAACTACTCCTAATCCAATTAGGATTATAAAGATCCAAAGTGCTTCTATTGCTGCCTCAGCTGCAGCAATATTCCTCTTTTGTTGTTTATTCGGCAACAATATCTTGCTTGGAAGATTTCCAACTCACTGTTCCATTATTAAAACTATATAGTACATTTATTACGACTTATAGTCATTTTTATCGGTTTGGAAACTTACAGTAGTGAACCCAGTCACTTCAAGTTCTCATTCTCCATAGTATAAGACAGCATCCTCAGTTCATCTAAGATACGTAAGGACGTTCTTAACATCAATCCAGTGACTATCACTTGGATTGGCCTGATCGTGATTCTATATGCTCAAAGGATATGAGACACCAGGTCGCGTATATATGTTTCAATGTACGAGTTCTTGGAGAGTGCCAACAACTTTTAGATCTATCCCAATAAATCCTTATTCCTAGAATAAAGGTTGTCTCTCCCAAGTATTCTACGGAGAATTTTCATGAAAGCCAAGCTTTCACCGATTGTATTATGGGAATGTCATTTCCAAGAAATGACATATCATCATTATTTAAGACAATCATTGTCAGTGCGCTCCCACTAACCTCCTTATATACACAATAATCATCTTCATTTTGAATTAAATCATATACCATTATGATTACATCAAAACTATAGTTCCAAGAACGCAATGCTTGCTTCAATCCATAAATAGATTGAATTAACTTGCAAACCTTGTTTGCTTGTTTTGGTATGACAAAACCGTCAGGATGTTGTAAACATCCTCCAAAAGGTTTCCGTTCAAGGAAATCGATTTTGACGTTCAGCTGCCATATTTCATAAATGAATCATGCAGCATTAACAAGCATTATCCAAATGGATTTAACCATGGCAATAGGTAAAAGGTTTCGTCGTAATCGACACAATGTTGATAACGATACCTTTGCGCTACAAGCCTAGCTTAGTACGTTGTATGTTTGATGAGCGGAAAATATATCAATATTTACCGCCCCTTTTACTTAATATTTTGTTTAGTTTCTCGGGTTTGATGAACGTTTTGATGTGTTTTAGTTTATTTTGCAGATAAAATAATATTGGGACTCAATGAAATCATTTAGGACGAAATGTGGATCAAATAAGGGCAATTATTGGACTTGATATATTAATTTTGGAGATTGGAAACTTGAAAGGGCGTTTTGACGAAGTGCAGTTTTGGAAATTCCAGTTTTGTGCATCTGTCGTATTTTGGGCATAACTCTTTACTCAGATATCGGATTGAGCTGATTCAAGTTCCAGATTAAAGAAAACGCAAAGATCTACAACTTTGAAAGAGAACATATTTTCAAATTCTGATGATTTCATGACCGAAATTGATGAACCATCCAGAAGTGTGTGGAGTGTAATTATTAAAAGTCATTATCAATCATTTTCAAAGCAAAATATTAATTAATTAATAATTAATAAAAATTATCAAATCAACACCAAACAAGATAAGAAATTAGTAGAGAAATTATGGATTTGGTGGAGTAATTAGTGGAGAAATTAATAATGGATTTGGTGGAGAAATTGATTGATGATTTGATGGTGGCAAAATTTTGCCTATAAATACCAAGCCATTTCATTTGTAAAATTCATACTTTCTTCTTTGAAATTCTTAATGAATAAATAAGAAGATTGTATCTAGTTTGTTTATTTTTAGTTTTCAGTAATTAATTTTCAGTTTCGCACTTTCTTTTCTTTACTTTTCAGTTTTTACTTTCCGCAATTTACTTTTACGCACAATACTTTTCTTTCTTTAATTTTTCAGTTTTTACTTTTCAGTAATGAGGAGGTAATTTCCCAAGTTAGGGTGAAAGGTAATTCTTTTACTGTTACTATTTAGATTAATCTCCCTTAAAAATAATATATTCACTATTTAGAATACTGATTAATAAAGGATACCGCTATATTGGTCGGTTGACAATTCAATTTAATCTGGTTTAAACCTGACTAATCAAGGATACCGCCAGATTGATCGGTTGATAAATTTATTTTGGTACCGCCTTTATGGCTGGATTATGGACAAATATTACCGCCTATATGGCTGGTTGGACTTAATTTGACTTAATCAGGATACCGCCAGATTGGTCGGTTGGTAAAATAATATCACAAGTTTATATATTATTTTATGGGAGATATCTAAATTAGTAGTAGTAAAAGTAATTCCTTTTACCTTAGCATTTTATTTTATTGTAATTTACTTTTCAGCTTTTACTTTACCGCAATTACTTTCAAGCATTTTCATTTTATGTCTTTTACTTTTAAGTTTTTATTAGCCCTAGTTATGTGTGGTAACTAAATTAGTATCTGGGGTTGTGATGAAATCCAATATCACCGTTTTATAAGGGTTAGATTATAGCTTGGGTAATATAAAGATTTATTTATTGTGTCTTAAACATAATGCTTTTTATTAACTGGCCATTAATAAAATTGAACTGGTAAATCTAAAATGAACTAGACATAGGGATTTTAGGTTTCAGCCTTAGACTCAATAGCCCACGATCTTCCTTGAGGATAGATAACCCTTTTAATAGATTTCCTTACAGGATAGGAATATACCTGTCGGGCGGGGGTAGCCATAATTGGAACTTAATCTTAATGAATCTAGGTAATTTGGTTGACATAGACATATGGTTCAATTGGATTATACTAGGTATTTGAAATTGACCATCGGAAGAGGCTTTTACATAAATTAGTGTTCTAGGTTAATAAATCAATATATTACCCAACTTTAAGATAACCACTTCATCTTCTAAATAATATTGGAATTAATCACAACCCTGGATAGTTTTTATAAATTGGATTTTTCTCAACCTACTTTTAAGCAATTTTATTTACTTGTTTTAAATTTAGAATCATCGTCATTTCAAATCAATCAATCAAACAACCTGTTAGATACTGGTAATCAGTTGGCCCCATAAATTAATAACAAAAAGGTTTTAAGTCCTCGTGGGATCGATACTTTTTATACTACTTGAACGATACGTGCGCTTGCGTTATACGTGTGTGATTACGCCGGTCAAGTTTTTGGCACCGTTGCCGGGGACTTATTTATCTTTCACTATTAGTTTAGGGGTTAGATACCTTTACTTGTATCTAATTTCTTTTTACTTATTGTTGTTGTTTTCTTGTGTTTCAGGTTCTCAGAAACTACATGAGACGAACCAGAAGCTTTGAACTCCGACCGCTTGACCCAGAAATTGAAAGAACCATCAGACAGTTGAGAAGGGAAAGGCGAGAAGGCCAAGAAGCTTTAGTCAACATGGAACCTGAACCTTTGAACGTTGCACCACTAATTCCCATTCGAGACAGAACCATTCCGGTGGTTGACAGACTCATTTCCTGTATTGTACTTCCTCCCTTACCAGCAAATGCGTGTGACATCAAAACATGCATTCAGATGATTCAGCAGTCAGTTCAGTTCGGGGGGAATGCAACTGAAGATCCTAATTCCCACATCAGCAACTTCCTGGAAGTTTGCGGCACTTTTAACTACAACAGAGCATCAGAAGAAGCAATGAGACTGTGAGTTTTTCCATATTCCCTGAAGGACAGAGCTAAAGCTTGGCTACATTCACTACCAGCAGGTTCTATCACAACTTGGAACACTTTAGCCACCAAATTTCTTGCAAAGTACTTTCCACCAGCCAGAACCGGAAAATTGAGGAATGACATCACATCCTTTGTACAACAAGATTCAGAATCCCTCTGCGAAGCTTGGGAAAGGTACAAAGATTTACTCCGGAAATGTCCTCACCATGAGATTCCAAAGTGGCTACAAGTTCAGACCTTCTACAATGGACTTTCTGGAATAATGAGAACCACAATCGATGCTGCTGCTGGAGGAGCCTTGATGGCAAAAGGAGAAGATCAAGCCTGGGACCTAATCGAAGAAATGGCCAACAACAATTCATTGTGGCCAACAGAAATGAGCATGATCCAAAGAATTGCAGGAATTTATGAAGTTGGAGCAAACACGGCAGTGAATACCAGGCTGGATCAGATATGCAAATGTCTAGAAACACTTAGCACGCAAGTTGTGAACATCGCTGGATCCACAAGTTCACCATATGGAGGAGCACCAGAACCAAACCAACATGAAGAGACGGTGAATTATGTCAACAATTTCAACATACAAGGGAATAATCCATATTCCAACACCTACAACCCATGGTGGAGGAATCATCCTAATTTATCATGGAGCAACAATTCAGGCCAACATTAGAACTATCCACCACCTGAATTCCAACAACAGAACAAAGGCCAGGAGCAGGCAAATGAATCAGGAATAACAGAAGTGTTGACCTACTTGAAAAAGATGGAAGCAAAACACGACTCTCAAGCAGCAAGATATGATACTATATTTCAAAGCCATTTAGCCTCTATCAAAGCACTGGAGAATCAAATTGGACAACTGGCAAATGCTCAGAGTTACAGACCGCCAGGTACCCTTCCTAGCAACACAGAGCCAAATCCAAGAAACATGGGGAAAGAGCAATGTCATGCCATCATGTTAAAAAGCGGTACTGAAATTAACAAAGATGTTGGAGTCAAAACAGCTGCTGAGGAAGTTCCAAAAGAAACAAAGCAACAGATGGAGGAAAAAGAAGCAAAAGAAAAAGAACAGATCACTCCACCTCCACCTTTTCCTCAACGTCTTCAGAAGAACAAATTGGACAAGCAGTTTTCTCGGTTCCTGGAGATCTTCAAAAAGCTGCATATCAACATTCCATTTGCAGAAGCGTTGGAACAAATGCCCACCTATGCCAAATTCATGAAAGATATTCTTTCACGAAAACGGAGATTGGGAGATTACGAGACAGTAGCATTAACAGAAGAATGCAGTGCCATCATTCAGAGGAAACTTCCACCGAAGTTGAAAGATCCTGGTAGTTTCACTGTTCCTTGCGTCATAGGAGAACATAACTTTGGTAAGGCTTTGTGTGATTTAGGTGCGAGTGTTAACTTGATGCCTTTCTCTATTTTCAGGAAATTACAGATTGGAGAAACAATGCCAACTTCAGTCTCACTGCAACTTGCTGATAGAACGCTCGTATTTCCGAGAGGCGTAGTTGATGATGTGCTGGTCAAGGTTGACAAATTCATTTTCCCAGCAGATTTTATTGTCCTTGATATGGAGGAAGACGCAGACGTGCCAATCATCCTTGGGAGACCATTCTTGGCTACAGGTCGAACCATTATTGATGTACAAAAAGGAGAACTAACCATGAGGGTACAGGACCAAGAAGTAACATTCAATGTTTTCAAGGCCATGAATTTCCCAGATGATGAAAAGAAGGAGGAATGTTTCAAACTCGATGTGATACACAGTACCATTCAGAACTCCAATGCAATGCAAAGTTCTACTGACAAACTTAAAACATGTCAATTGCCTGTGGAGCCTAAAGATAAAGCGTCTTTTGTACTGAAGGAGCCAATTATTGCACTACAAGCAACAGAAGAGAAAATGTTCCACCAACTTAACGAATTGGAGGAATTTCATAATCAGCCTTTTGAGGATGCCAAATTGTACAAAGAAAATGGCAAGAAGAGACATAATGAGAAGTTAGTGCGCATACAACTGGAACCAGGGCAAAAGGTACTGTTAAACAAATCAAGGGTGAAAATCTTCCCATGGAAGCCAAAATCACGATGGTTAGGTCCATTTGTGATCACCAAAGTTTTACCAAATAGAGCCGTTGAGATACATGATCCTGACGCTAACAAAACTTTCAAGGTTAAAAACAAGCGTGTCAAGCACTACTGGGGAGAATCATTTGAGCGACAAAAAGAAAGTGTTACACTTTCAGATCCAGCTTAACGTTCGAGAAGCCAAGTCTGGCTGACGACTTTAAACTTAGCGCTAGCAGGGAGGCAACCTATGCAATTTGTGTATATATTGTGATTTGGTGTGTTTTATTTTTGTGTGTTTAATTTTTGCAGGATTAGTCATTTCAATATGGAAGAAGCTCTCGCAAATCTTCGCTAGCAATTTCCTTCTCTCCCTCAAAAATCTCTGATGAAAGTATACAAAGCTCGCTTGGAACAAATGAGGTTATTGACAATCCATGGTATTCCTAATGATATTCGTTGGGTAATTGAAGCACGAGTCCGATTGGCAGGTACTATAAATTCAGCCCGTCATTGCACTTTTGAAGGCATCCAGAGTTAAGAAAGAAATACATAAAAAATGGAAGCCACTTCAATAAGACGAGTTGAAAACATCTGTGTGTTTTGCGGTAGTAGTATTGGTACTAAGCCACAATACGTAGAGGCAGCACAAGAATTGGGTCGAGTCTTAGCTGCAAGGAATATGCACTTAATATATGGCGGAGGAAATCTTGGACTTATGGGGATCGTTTCAAAGGCTGTACAGGAAGGAGGCAGTCATGTTTTGAGAATCATCCCAAAACCCTTGGCAGAGGCAAATCTTATTGGATCATCAAACGGAGAGGAACTGATCGTGCCAGGTATGTCTGAACGATTGGTAGAAATGATTAACCGTGCTGATGCTTTTATTGCTTTGCCAGGTGGCTTGGGCACATTGGAGGAAATTTTTATTGTACTATCTTGGGCGAACCTGAACATACACCAGAAACCACTTGGACTATTTAATGTTGATGGATTTTATGATTTTCTTTGTGTGTTTCTTGATGATGCTCGGAGAAATGGGTTCGTGTCAAAACCTATGAAAGAACTCCTCTTCACTGCCAGAACTGCTCCAGATCTAATAGACCAACTCATAGCCTATGAACCACAAGTTGACCCTATCATTTCAAAGATAAATTGGTCTGGGGACGATCGTGGTAAGAGGCGTCGGGTTAATCTGGATCTTAACATTTAATTTCCTGTAGAATTTCTGCTAACCAGGTATTATCTTCTAAACTCTTCTTCTACTGTTTAAGACATTGGGGACAATGTCTCATTTAGGTTTGGGGGAGGGAATTAGTTGATCAGTACCTTGTTTTTTTAGTTTGTGTGTTATTTTTATTTTTAGTCCAAAATTTTTTGAAAAATACAAAAAAAATTGAAAAATTTTCAAAAATTACAAAAAAATTTGTGTTTTTGCATTTTTATTTGACTAAAAAGGTGAAATTGGTAAGAGATAGCTGAGTAAGGAGTTTCCACTCCTGAGACGTATCTCAAACCTATTTCAAAACAAGTTAATTTTTGTTTATTTCATTTTAAATTATTTAATTTGTGAATTCTCCTTAAAACGGACTAAAATGGATCTTCATATGCTCAGTTGACAGGTATTATCAACATATATAGTAACATACGGACATGAGCTAAAATTGAAAAGTTTGTAATATTCAGTGCTCTAGTTTAATTGGAGGAAACATCTCAAAAAGCAGTGGAGTAAAAAAAAAAAAAAAAAACTTCTGAGATCCGAGTTATTAAGTCTGTAAGGGTGTTTTAACACCTAGTGCCCTAAAACCAACTGGTTTGGGAGTCACTGGCCCAAAGCTCGCTACATGGATCAAAGATGCTGCAAAAATATATATATCTGAAGTCTGAGTAATTAAGTCTGTAGGGTGTCTTAACACCTGGTGCCCTAAAGCCAATTGGTTTGGGAGCCACCGACCCAACACTCGCTACATAGATGGAAGATATTGTATATAAATAAAAAAAAGAAAAAATCAAAGAAAAAATCAGAAAAATGAGAAAAATTATTCCATTACTATAAAAAAGGTGTGAAATCTGATAGAACTTTAGGACAAAAATATTACTCTCTTATCAACTGCACTTATGACTGTTGTGGGAAAAAATGAGATGTTTAATATTTTGTTGGCTGTGTATATGAAGAATGGTAAAAATAATCGGAGAATTTACTTATTCTGTAATTTAGAATGAAACAAAACAATTATTGACTTGGAGTAGAAGTTTCACCTGATTAGTCACTAACATCTTTATTCTCTTTTCGCTTGTCTTTTTGCTTTTGTGTGCATTAGTTTTACTACCTTTTTACTTTTGTAAAACGTTTGTGGGTATCGTTGCTGTAAACCCTCACGAGACTACAACTCGTCCACTAGGGACACCTAGGGGTTTAAAGGCTTGTTGCATACGCTAAATGCAACCGTGATCCCTACGAAAGTGGCTTAGTTTAATTTTAATTTTATTTTGTTGTTTTGCTCGAGGACTAGCAAAATGTTAGGTTTGGGGGTGTGATGAGCGGAAAATATATCAATATTTACCGCCCCTTTTACTTAATATTTTGTTTAGTTTCTCGGGTTTGATGAACGTTTTGATGTGTTTTAGTTTATTTTGCAGATAAAATAATATTGGGACTCAATAAAATCATTTAGGACGAAATGTGGATCAAATGAGGGCAATTATTGGACTTGATATATTAATTTTGGAGATTGGAAACTTGAAAGGGCGTTTTGACGAAGTGCAGTTTTGGAAATTCCAGTTTTGTGCATCTGTCGTAGTTTGGGCATAATATTTTACTCAGATATCGGATTGAGCTGATTCAAGTTTCAGATTAAAGAAAACGCAAAGATCTACAACTTTGAAAAAGAATATATTTTCAAATTCTGATGATTTCTTGACCGAAATTGATGAACTATCCAGAAGTGTGTGGAGTGTAATTATTAAAAGTCATTATCAATCATTTTCAAAGCAAAATATTAATTAATTAATAATTAATAAAAATTATCAAATCAACACCAAACAAGATAAGAAATTAGTAGAGAAATTATGGATTTGGTGGAGTAATTAGTGGAGAAATTAATAATGGATTTGGTGGAGAAATTGATTGATGATTTGATGGTGGCAAAATTTTGCCTATAAATACCAAGCCATTTCATTTGTAAAATTCATACTTTCTTCTTTGAAATTCTTAATGAATAAATAAGAAGATTGTATCTAGTTTGTTTATTTTTAGTTTTCAGTAATTAATTTTCAGTTTCGCACTTCTTTTCTTTACTTTTCAGTTTTTACTTTCCGCAATTTACTTTTACGCACAATACTTTTCTTTCTTTAATTTTTCAGTTTTTACTTTTCAGTAATGAGGAGGTAATTTCCCAAGCTAGGGTGAAAGGTAATTCTTTTACTGTTACTATTTAGATTAATCTCCCTTAAAAATAATATATTCACTATTTAAAATACTGATTAATAAAGGATACCGCTATATTGGTCGGTTGGCAATTCAATTTAATCTGGTTTAAACCTGACTAATCAAGGATACCGCCAGATTGGTCGGTTGATAAATTTATTTTGGTACCGCCTTTATGGCTGGATTATGGACAAATATTACCGCCTATATGGCTGGTTGGACTTAATTTGACTTAATCAGGATACCGCCAGATTGGTCGGTTGGTAAAATAATATCACAAGTTTATATATTATTTTATGGGAGATATCTAAATTAGTAATAGTAAAAGTAATTCCTTTTACCTTAGCATTTTATTTTATTGTAATTTACTTTTCAGCTTTTACTTTACCGCAATTACTTTCAAGCATTTTCATTTTATGTCTTTTACTTTTAAGTTTTTATTAGCCCTAGTTATGTGTGGTAACTAAATTAGTATCTGGGGTTGTGATGAAATCCAATATCACCGTTTTATAAGGGTTAGATTATAGCTTGGGTAATATAAAGATTTATTTATTGTGTCTTAAACATAATGCTTTTTCATTAACTGGCCATTAATAAAATTGATTTGGTAAATCTAAAATGAACTAGACATAGGGGTTTTAGGTTTCAGCCTTAGACTCAATAGCCCACGATCTTCCTTGAGGATAGATAACCCTTTTAATAGATTTCCTTACAGGATAGGAATATACCTGTCGGGCGGGGGTAGCCATAATTGGAACTTAATCTTAATGAATCTAGGTAATTTGGTTGACATAGACATATGGTTCAATTGGATTATACTAGGTATTTGAAATTGACCATCGGAAGAGGCTTTTACATAAATTAGTGTTCCAGGTTAATAAATCAATATATTACCCAACTTTAAGATAACCACTTCATCTTCTAAATAATATTGGAATTAATCACAACCCTGGATAGTTTTTATAAATTTGGATTTTTTTCAACCTACTTTTAAGCAATTTTATTTACTTGTTTTAAATTTAGAATCATCGTCATTTCAAATCAATCAATCAAACAACCTGTTAGATACTGGTAATCAGTTGGCCCCATAAATTAATAACAAAAAGGTTTTAAGTCCTCGTGGGATCGATACTTTTTATACTACTTGAACGATACGTGCGCTTGCGTTATACGTGTGTGATTACGCCGGTCAATGTTGCCATCCATGTTTGTCTTCCTTGAAGACTCATATAGTACCAATAGACACAATGCCTTCCGGTACATCAACTAGTGTCCAAACTTAGTTGGTATACATGGAATCCATTTCGGATATCATGGCACTTTGCCATAATAGGGAGTCGATACCTTGTATCACTTCCTCATACGTAGTCAGTTTGTATTCCTAAAAAAGATTGACATCTTTACGATGTGAGATCAGAAACCCATACCTCCCAAGTTGTTTTCTGACTCTCTCCGACTTACGCAGTTCTTGTGTATTCGAAGATTGTGGTACAGTTTCATCCTTGATGAACTGTTTGTGTTCCATTAAGGAATTGGTGCCTGGAACAGTATTACTCCGATTTTCATCGAGTTTTACTTTCCTCCCACTTACCACTGCATATAGGTATTCCTCTTAGGAAAATCGCATGGCGAACAACAATTACATTGTTCTCTTGTGAGTTGTATAAGTACTATACTTTGGTTACCCTAGGATAACCTAGAAGTAGGCACTTATCCGATTTGGGTTCTAGTTTGGTATCATCCAAACATATGCCTAGCATTCCCAAATCTTTAGGAATGAGAAAACCCAATTTCTTTCCTGTTCATATATAATATGAAGTCTGTCTAACAGATTTTCATGGAACTGTTGGACAATTATGACCCATAGCGTCACTATTTGTACAGATCATGGTATTTTTGTACAAATTAACTATGTGACAAAGGAGATTTCACTCTTATCATTTGTGATTAGATCACCAAGATGTATAAATGATAGGAGGTCCCTGTGATTTGTTCCTGGATTGAGAATGATATGAGACAGTATCAGTCCACGAAGGATAAATCATTAAATATCCCTAGTCAGAGTATTATAGAGATTGGACATCGATAAATACGTAAAAGACTAGTATTACACTTGTGCGCGTTATGAGGGCACAACGACATAGTTCTCGTATATTTGGGTATATGATACTCATGCAAGTGTAATAGGAGGTTGTGTTTTACTGATAGTACGGGAAACAGCTTCGCTCTGGATAGACCCCATCAGAATTCCATTGGTAGTATGACTATGTGTCTATGGAAGTCCGAAATCAGGGTAGGTGTATTTGGTCTTAACCTGAGACTTGCACCGCTAATACTTACGACAATCAATATACTTTGGTTTTGGTCGTCCAGGGCTTTAACCGATTTCTGTGTATGCCTCTTCTGGGTATATCGAGAATCGTAGTGTGTTGGGTGTGATGTCAAGACGGAAGTGTCACTCCAGTCATATGGAGATGATGATCGCGTAGGGATACATAACTGGTTCTCTAAAAAGGTTGCAACCGTCGGGATAATATGACTTGGTCATGATTATCCGATATTAAAGAGACTAGTTGCTCGTAATCCGATATATGCTTCGTACGGGGCAGACACTGTACCAGCCCCATGCCTTGCATGTGATCATCTGATACTGGATCGAAATACGCAATACTACATATACTACGCCTGATATAGATCCTTTATTCCTGTAGGACATTTCTGGAGAATTGGGTAGGCATGGTGGTTTGCTAGAAGCCAACCTTGTC